>BPLR01015462.1:0-121505 GCA_021605095.1 Caerostris extrusa | reverse complement strand
AAGTAGCTTTCACTGTTAGACTCAAAAATGCAGCTTTATTAACGATTACTAAAAGTTGCAATTCAAATTTATCTCTAAGCATGTCCAAGCGATAAAATCTGCGCAGTTTCGAATATTTTTTTTTCATTCTTGAAATTACTGATGGTTTTCAGCGCACATCTAATAATTTCTTCCACATATCTGATGTTGAGGAACGAGAAAGATACAATTAATACCCACTTTTTGATCACAGAAAAGTAGCACTCACTGTTAGATTCAAAACAGCAGCTTTATTAAAGATGATTAAAATTTCCAATTAAAAATTTATCTCTAACATGTCCAAGCGATAAAAACTGAGAAGTTCCAATTTTTTTTTTTTTTTTTTTTTTGAAATTATTGATGGTTTCCAGCGCACATCTAATTATTTCTTCCAGATATCTGATGTTGAGGAATGAGAAAGATACAATTAATACACCCTCTTTGATCATAGAAAAGTAGCTTTCCCTGTTAGACTCGAAAGAGCAGCTTTATTAGAGTTAATTAAGATTTGCAATTAAAATTTATCTCTAAGCATGTAAAAGCTATAAAATCTGTGCAGGTTCGAATACTTTTTTTTCATTCTTGTAATTACTGATGGTTTTCAGTGCACATCTAATTATTTCTTCCAGATATCTGATGTTGAGGAATGAGAACAATTAATGCGCACGCTTAGATCATAGAAAAGTAGCTTTCACTGTTAGACTCAAAATGCAGCTTTATTAACGATTACTAAAAGTTGAAATTAAAATTTATATCTAAGCATGTCCAAGCGATAAAATCTGCGCAGTTTCGAATATATATATTTTTTTCACTCTTGAAATTACTGATGGTTTTCTGCGCACATCTAATAATTTCTTCCAGATATCTGATGTTGAGGAATGAGAAAGATACAATTAATACCCACTCTTTGATCATAGAAAAGCATCTTTCACTGTTAGACTCAAAAGAGCAGCTTTATCAAAGATGATTAAAAGTTGAAATTAAAATTTATCTCTAAGCATGTCCAAGCGATAAACTCTGTGCAGTTCGAATACTTTTTTTTCATTCTTGAAATTACTGATGGTTTTCTGCGCACATCTAATTATTTCTTCCAGATATCTGATGTTGAGGAATGAGAAAGATACAATTAATGCACACTCTTTGATCATAGAAAAGTATCTTTCAATGTTAGACTCAAAAGAGCAGCTTTATAAAAGATGAATAAAAGTTGAAAATAAAATTTATCTCTAAGCATGTCCAAGCGATAAAATCTGCGCAGTTTCGAATATTTTTTTCATTCTTGAAATTACTGAAGGTTTCAGCGCACATCTAACTATTTATTATATATATCTGATGTTGAGGGAAGGAGAAAGATACAATTAATACCCACTCTTTGATCATAGAAAAGCATCTTTCACTGTTAGACTCAAAACAGCAGCTTTATCAAAGATGATTAAAAGTTGAAATTAAAATTTATATCTAAGCATGTCCAAGCGATAAAATCTGTGCAGTTTCGAATTTTTTTTTTTTTTTTTTTCATTTTTGAAATTACTGATGGTTTTCAGCGCACATCTAATTATTTCTTCCAGATATCTGATGTTGAGGAATGAGGAAGATACAATTAATACCCGTTCTTCTATCATAGAAAAGTAGCTTTCAATGTTAGACTCAAAAGAGCAGCTTTATAAAAGATGAATAAAAGTTGAAAATAAAATTTATCTCTAAGCATGTCCAAACGATAAAATCTGCGCAGTTCCGAATTTTTTTTTTTTCATTTTTGAAATTACTGATGGTTTTCAGCGCACATCTAATTATTTTTTCCAGATATCTGATGTTGAGGAATGAGGAAAGATACAATTAATACGCACTCTTTGATCATAGAAAAGTAGCTTTCACTGTTATACTCAAAAAGAGCAGCTTTATTAAAAATGACTAAAATTTGCAATTAAAATTTATCTCTAAGCATGTCCAAGCGATAAAATCTGCGTAGTTTCGAATATATTTTTTTTTCACTCTTGAAATTACTGATGGTTTTCTGCGCACATCTAATTATTTCTTCCATATATCTGATGTTGAGGAATGAGAAAGATACAATTAATGCACACTCTTTGATCATAGAAAAGCATCTTTCACTGTTAGACTCAAAACAGCAGCTTTTATCAAAGATGATTAAAAGTTGAAATTAAAATTTATCTCTAAGCATGCCCAAGCGATGAAATCTGAGCAGTTTCGAATATTTTTTTTTTTTTTCTTGAAATTACTGAAGGTTTCCAGCGCACATCTAACTATTTCTTCCAGACATCTGATGTTGAGGAATGAGAAAGATACAATTAATACCCACTCTATGATCATAGAAAAGCATCTTTCACTGTTAGACTCAAAACAGCAGCTTTATTAAAGATGATTAAATTTGCAATTAAAATTTATCTCTAAGCATGTCCAAGCGATAAAATCTGCGCAGTTCCGAATTTTATTTTTTTTTTTTTCATTTTTGAAATTACTGATGGTTTTCAGCGCACATCTAATTATTTTTTATAGATATCTGATTTTGAGGAAGGAGAAAGATACAATTAATGCACACTCTTTGAACATAGAAAAGCATCTTTCACTGTTAGACTCAAAACAGCAGCTTTATAAAAGATGAATAAAAGTTGAAAATAAAATTTATCTCTAACATGTCCAAGCGATTAGATCTGCGCTGTTCCGAATTTTTTTTTTTTTTCATTCTTTTGAAATTATTGAAGGTTTCCAGCGCACATCTAACTATTTATTATAGATATCTGATTTTGAGGAAGGAGAAAGATACAATTAATACGCATTCTTTGATTATAGAAAAGTAGCTTTCCCTTTTAGACTCAAAGAGCAGCTTTATTAAAGATGACTAAAATTTGCAATTAAAATTTATCTCTAATGTCCAAGCAACAAAATTTGCGCAGTTTCGAATTTTTTTTTTTTCATTTTTGAAATTACTGATGGTTTTCAGCGCACATCTAATTTTTTCTTCCAGATATCTGATGTTGAGAAATGAGGAAGATACAATTAATACGCACTTTTGATCATAGAAAAGTAGCTTTCACTGTTAGACTCAAAAGAGCAGCTTTATTAAAGATGATTAAAATTTGCAATTAAAATTTATCTCTAAGCATGTCCAAGCTATAAAATCTGCTTGCAGGTTCGAATACTTTTTTTTTCATTCTTGAAATTACTGATGGTTTTCAGCGCACATCTAATTATTTCTTCCAGACATCTGATGTTGAGGAAGGAGAAAGATACAATTAATACCCACTCTTTGATCATAGAAAAGCATCTTTCACTGTTAGACTCAAAACAGCAGCTTTATTAAAGATGATTAAAATTTGAAATTAAAATTTATCTCTAAGCATGTCCCAGCGATTAGATCTGCGCAGTTCCGAATTTTTTTTTTTCATTCTTGAAATTGCTGAAGGTTTTCCAGCGCACATCTAATTATTTTTTATCAGATATCTGATTTTGAGGAAGAAAAAGATACAATTAATACCCACTCTTTAAACATAGAAAACCATCTTTCACTGTTAGACTCAAAACAGCAGCTTTTTTAAAGATGATTAAAATTTGAAATTAAAATTTATCTCTAAGCATGTCCAAGCGATAAAAGCTGTGCAGGTTCGAGTACTTTTTCACTCTTGAAATTACTGATGGTTTTCTGCGCACATCTAATTATTTCTTCCAGATATCTGATGTTGAGGAATGAGAAAGATACAATTAATGCACACTCTTTGATCATAGAAAAGCATTTCTTTCACTGTTAGACTCAAAACAGCAGCTTTATCAAAGATGATTAAAAGTTGAAATTAAAATTTATCTCTAAGCATGCCCAAGCGATGAAATCTGCGCAGTTTCGAATATTTTTTTTCATTCTTGAAATTACTGAAGGTTTCCAGCGCACATCTAACTATTTCTTCCAGACATCTGATGTTGAGGAAGGAGAAAGATACAATTAATACCCACTCTTTGATCATAGAAAAGCATCTTTCACTGTTAGACTCAAAACAGCAGCTTTATTAAAGATGATTTAGTTTGAAAATAAAATTTATCTCTAAGCATGTCCAAGCGATAAAATCTGCGCAGTTCCGAATTTTTTTTTTTTTTTTCATTTTTGAAATTACTGATGGTTTTCAGCGCACATCTAATTATTTCTTCCAGATATCTGATGTTGAGGAATGAGGAAGATACAATTAATACGCGTTCTTCTATCATAGAAAAGTAGCTTTCAATGTTAGACTCAAAAGAGCAGCTTTATAAAAGATGAATAAAAGTTGAAAATAAAATTTATCTCTAAGCATGTCCAAGCGATAAAATCTGCGCAGTTCCGAATTTTTTTTTCATTTTTGAAATTCTGATGGTTTTCAGCGCACATCTAATTATTTTTTCCAGATATCTGATGTTGAGGAATGAGGAAGATACAATTAATGCGCACTCTTTGATCATAGAAAAGTAGCTTTCATTGTTAGACTCAAAAGAGCAGCTTTATTAAAGATGACTAAAATTTGCAATTAAAATTTATCTCTAAGCATGTCCAAGCGATAAAATCTGCGCAGTTTCGAATATATATATTTTTTCACTCTTGAAATTACTGATGGTTTTCTGCGCACATCTAATTATTTCTTCCAGATATCTGATGTTGAGGAATGAGAAAGATACAATTAATGCACACTCTTTGATCATAGAAAAATTTCTTTCACTGTTAAACTCAAAACAGCAGCTTTATCAAAGATGATTAAAAGTTGAAATTAAAATTTATCTCTAAGCATGCCCAAGCGATGAAATCTGCGCAGTTTCGAATATTTTTTTTCTTTCTTGAAGTTACTGAAGGTTTCCAGCGCACATCTAACTATTTCTTCCAGACATCTGATGTTGAGGAAGGAGAAAGATACAATTAATACCCACTCTATGATCATAGAAAAGCATCTTTCACTGTTAGACTCAAAACAGCAGCTTTATTAAAGATGATTAAGATTTGCAATTAAAATTTATCTCTAAGCATGTCCAAGCGATAAAATCTGCGCAGTTCGAATTTTTTTTTTTTTTTTCATTTTTGAAATTACTGATGGTTTTCAGCGCACATCTAATTATTTTTTCCATATATCTGATGTTGAGGAATGAGAAAGATACAATTAATGCACACTCTTTGATCATAGAAAAGCATCTTTCTCTGTTAGACTCAAAAGAGCAGCTTTATAAAAGATGAATAAAAGTTGAAAATAAAATTTATCTCTAAGCATGTCCAAGCGATAAAATCTGCGCAGTTTCGAATATATATTTTTTTTCACTCTTGAAATTACTGATGGTTTTCTGCGCACATCTAATTATTTCTTCCATATATCTGATGTTGAGGAATGAGAAAGATACAATTAATGCACACTCTTTGATCATAGAAAAGCATCTTTCCCTGTTAGACTCAAAGAGCAGCTTTATCAAAGATGATTAAAAGTTGAAATTAAAATTTATATCTAAGCATGCCTAAGCGATGAAATCTGCGCAGTTTCGAATATTTTTGTTTCATTATTGAAATTGCTGAAGGTTTCCAGCGCACATCTAACTATTTCTTCCAGACATCTTATGTTGAGGAAGGAGAAAGATACAATTAATACCCATTGTTTGATCATAGAAAAGCATCTTTCACTATTAGACTCAAAAGAGCAGCTTTATAAAAAGATGAATAAAAGTTGAAAATAAAATTTATCTCTAAGCATGTCCCAGCGATTAGATCTGCGCAGTTCCGAATTTTTATTTTTTTTTTCATTCTTGAAATTGCTGAAGGTTTCCAGCGCACATCTAACTATTTATTATAGATATCTGATTTTGAGGAAGGAGAAAGATACAATTAATACCCACTCTTTAAACATAGAAAAGCATCTTTCACTGTTAGACTCAAAACAGCAGCTTTATTAAAGATGATTAAGATTTGCAATTAAAATTTATCTCTAAGCATGTCCAAGCGATAAAATCTGTGCAGGTACGAATACTTTTTTTCACTCTTGAAATTACTGATGGTTTTCTGCGCACATCTAATTATTTCTTCCAGATATCTGATGTTGAGGAATGAGAAAGATACAATTAATGCACACTCTTTGATCATAGAAAATTTCTTTCACTGTTAGACTCAAAACAGCAGCTTTATCAAAGATGATTAAAAGTTGAAATTAAAATTTATCTCTAAGCATGCCCAAGCGATGAAATCTGCGCAGTTTCGAATATTTTTTTTCTTTCTTGAAATTACTGAAGGTTTCCAGCGCACATCTAACTATTTCTTCCAGACATCTGATGTTGAGGAAGGAGAAAGATACAATTAATACCCACTCTTTGATCATAGAAAAGCATCTTTCACTGTTAGACTCAAAACAGCAGCTTTATTAAAGATGATTAAGATTTGCAATTAAAATTTATCTCTAAGCATGTCCAAGCGATAAAATCTGCGCAGTTCCGAATTTTTTTTTTTTTTTTTTCATTTTTTGAAATTACTGATGGTTTTCAGCGCACATCTAATTATTTTTTCCATATATCTGATGTTGAGGAATGAGAAAGATACAATTAATGCACACTCTTTGATCATAGAAAAGCATCTTTCTCTGTTAGACTCAAAAGAGCAGCTTTATAAAAGATGAATAAAAGTTGAAAATAAAATTTATCTCTAAGCATGTCCCAGCGATTAGATCTGCGCTGTTCGAATTTTTATTTTTTTCATTCTTGAAATTGCTGAAGGTTTCAGCGCACATCTAACTATTTATTATAGATATCTGATTTTGAGGAAGGAGAAAGATACAATTAATACGCATTCTTTGATTATAGAAAAGTAGCTTTCGCTTTTAGACTCAAAAGAGCAGCTTTATTAAAGATGACTAAAATTTGCAATTAAAATTTATCTCTAAGCATGTCCAAGCAACAAAATTTGCGCAGTTTCGAATTTTTTTTTTCATTTTTGAAATTACTGATGGTTTTCAGCGCACATCTAATTTTTTTTCCAGATATCTGATGTTGAGAAATGAGGAAGATACAATTAATACGCGTTCTTCTATCATAGAAAAATAGCTTTTACTGTTAGACTCAAAAGAGCAGCTTTATTAAAGATGATTAAGATTTGCAATTAAAATTTATCTCTAAGCATGTCCAAGCTATAAAATCTGAGCAGGTTCGAATACTTTTTTTCATTCTTGATATTACTGATGGTTTTCAGCGCACATCTAATTATTTCTTTCAGACATCTGATGTTGAGGAAGGAGAAAGATACAATTAATACCCACTCTATGATCATAGAAAAGCATCTTTCACTGTTAGACTCAAAACAGCAGCTTTATTAAAGATGATTAAGATTTGCAATTAAAATTTATCTCTAAGCATGTCCAAGCGATAAAATCTGCGCAGTTCGAATTTTTTTTTTTTTTTTCATTTTTGAAATTACTGATTTGCTTTTCAGTGCACATCTAATTATTTCTTCCAGATATCTGATGTTCAGGAATGAGAACAATTAATACGCACGCTTTGATCATAGAAAAGTAGCTTTCAATGTTAGATTCAAAAGAGCAGCTTTATTAAAGATGACTAAAAATTGCAATTAAAATTTATCTCTAAGCATGTCCAAGCAACAAAATTTGCGCAGTTTCGAATATTTTTTATTTCTTTTGAAATTACTGATGGTTTTAACCGCACATCTAATTATTTCTTACAGATATCTGATGTTGAGGAATGAGGAAGATACAATTAATACGCGTTCTTTGATCATATAAAAAATTTCACTGTTAGACTCAATAGAGCATCTTTATTAAAAATGACTAAAAGCTGAAAATCAAATTTATCTTTTAAGCATGTCCAAGCTATAAAATCTGTGAGGGTTCGAATACTTTTTTATTCTTGATATTACTAATGGTTTTCAGCGCACATCTAATTATTTCTTTTCAGACATCTGATGTTGAGGAATGGGAACGATACAATTAATACGCACACTTTGATCATAGAAAAGTATCTTTCACTGTTAGACTCAAAAGAGCAGCTTTATTAAAGATGACTAAAAGTTGTAATTAAAATTTATATCTAAGCATATCCAAGCGATAAAATCTGCGCAGTTTCGAATATATATATTTTTTCACTCTTGAAATTACTGATGGTTTTCAGCGCACATCTATTTATTTCTACCAGATATCTGATGTTGACGAACGAGAAAGATACAATTAATATGCACGCTTTGATCATAGAAAAAGTAGCTCTCACTGTTAGATTCCAAAGAGCAACTTTATTAAAGATGTTTAAAAGTTGCAATTAAAATTTTTTTCTAAGCATGTCCTAGAGATAAAATCTGCGCAGTTTTGAATATATATATATATTTTTCACTCTTGAAGTTACTGATGGTTTTCTGCTCACATCTAATTATTTCTTCCTGATATCTGATGTTGACGAATGAGAAAGATATATTAAACAAACGGAAAGCTTAATATTTAATGAGGAGAGAACGCATGATTACTCAATCGGGTATTGGCAAATAGAACTCTTTCCTTTTTTTTTTTTCTTTCTTCAAATAATATGACATAGAAATATTTATATTGCTTTTTTACATGCTAACGGATGTACTATTTTTATTAAATTCTCAGGCTACCGATATATATATATTTAACCACTCAGATTAATTTCGCTCACGCTGAAATAATGAACACTACTTCATTGCTTAGATTTATTTTTTGCACAGGCATTCATCTAAGAGATAAGAATAAAATGAATGAATTATTACAAGCTTGAAAATTATATTTATTGAATTGTATTTATTTTGTGTAAATATTGTGCTTTCATATACTATTAAAAACAAAGAAAAGATAAAACATTCTATAAATGTAGTTATTCGAAGAAATACGCTGTTAATTTTTTCATCATATTCCAATATGATCTTACTTATACTATATATCATAACATAGTACATGATAACAAAATTTGGGGTATATATTAATATATATATATATATAATTTAATAAATTTAATTATTCTAAGAAATAAACTGCTTATTTTTGTCGTCATACTCCAACAGAAGATCTTTCTCATACTGTATATCATAATATAGTATATAATAACAAAATTTGTTGTCTGTTTTTGCTATATATATGAAATTTAATGAGTTTAATTATTCTAAGAAATACGCTGTTTATTTTTTCATCATATTCCAACACGATCTTACTTATACTATATATCATAACATAGTACATGATAACCAATTTAGTCGTATATATATTTTTTATTATATATATAATTTATTGAATTTAATTATTCTAAGAAATAAACTGCTTATTTTTTTCATCATACTCCAACATAATATCTTACTCATACTATATACGAAAAATATAGTATGTAACACATTTTTTATTTTCTATACTTCTCCAAATCTAAATTTACTTTTTCACACTATGGTCAACTATGTTGTTTAAATTAATTCATATAATGCGCGGTCTGAATATGTATAAAAAGTAAGAAATATGCAGTTTATTTTTTTCAGCATACTCCAACACAAGATCTTACTCATGCTTTATAAAGTATGATATAATATATAAACATAATATAGTACATAATTATTTTTTTCTATATTTCTCAACACGAAATCTTACTCATACTATAATATAGTATGTAATAAGTCTTTTATTTTCTATATTTCTCCAAATCTAAATGTTATTACACTGTGGTATACTATGCTCACACTATGGTCACCTATGCTGTTCAAAATAATGCATGTAATGCATAAAAGGTAAGTTAACCGAATGCCCAAATTTGTCTTTTTTTTTTTTTATACATTGGTCAAATTTGTCAAACGTATAAATACAAATTTATCTTTTCTTGTCAACAATGCTGTAGTAGTCCTTCAGTATCCATAAGAAATGGGAGCTGACATCAGATATTGAATTGAATTTAAGTTTTGATAAGCATTTAATAAGTAAGTGTTCAGACCGGAGCTTCAAACAGTTTTTAACTAATAATTTTCAGTATTGAAAGAAGGTAACCAGAATGGCTTCATACAATGCCATCTGACTATCTCATATTCATCACATCAAAAATACCAACACTTTATTACCAACCAGTCAATGCAATACAGAGCGTACCATGTAATTAGGAGCTCATCGCTGCTTTAGAAGCGACGCACCTTTTATTACACGGTACGATCTGGCTCGAAAGGACCTGCATCATAGGAAATCAGGTATATATCATAAATTTTTTATTATTTTAGCAATTTTAATTTTAATCAATGCTTCAATCATTGGTGGCAAGTACAAAAGGTAAGAAAATCAATCAATCAAGAGATCTCATTACAAACCAACCAAACTGAAGACCTTATAAATAGGTATCATCAGTTAAATGCAGACCACAATATTTAGAAAAAAAAAACTCAGATAAATTTTCGAAAGTCATAAAAAGTATTGCTGTAAGATCCTGATTTTTTAATAATTTTGAATTTTTTTTTTTTTCATATTACAAATTTTTTAGAAATATTTATCAACAGAAACAGCATTTTAATTGTACTAGTACTTTTTAACACATTACCAAATATTTTCTTTATATATTTTTCATTGAATTTTTAAATGATTTTTGAAGAAATTTTTCTTAAAGAATGAAGACTACGTTATTGTTTCTAAACAATTATGAGCATAAAAAGGAAGAGTTTCAAACAGTTATGTGAATTTTTTTTTAAAAAAAATCCTGATAGTTTAAAAATGGTACACCTCAAGTTTTCTATCTAAAAATCATACTATGGTAAAAATATAGGAAAAGTCTTTCAATCTAATTAATTATAGGTAAGTTTTTATTTTTTTAGCATCTGAGGCCTGTAATACATTTTCATTCAACTAAGCTTAGATTTTCACGCATGCAAGATATTCCGTGCAAGAATTTTTTTTTCTTGATGACATATATGGGTGTGCCTTCTGAGAGTTTCGTGACATACTTAGACTCAATTGAAGATAGATGTCGATCATTTTTTTTTCTTCTTATTTTTTATTAACTTCTCTTTGAGAATTTATGGCGTTTTCTGACATAAACTTCAGTTAAACACCCATTATATATTAATTCACTGTAACATAATTTAGTTTAAAAATATAAATTTTAGAAAAATTCTTTTTTCACAACTGTATATATATATATTATATATGATATAAAATTTATATGCATACATGTCATGCATATGTACGTAAAATTTGTATTTTAAAAATGAAACAAAAAATATAGTTAATCTATTTTTAAGTTTAGATTCAAAGTACATTTTAATGGTTTTTATAATATTTATACCCACAAATATCGTTAAAAATAGTTAAAAAAATTCATTAAAAATATTTTCCAATATCATTAGTATATCATATCACTATTTGCTAAGATAAAAATTATTGTTTCAATTATATCACATGTAGTTCTAATGGTGATAAAACTCAAGAATATCGAATTTTTGCACTTCATTACAATGAAAATAGAAGTAGTATTAGATAAATAAAAAATATTCTTACAAACTCTTTTGATATAAATGAGATTTTTTTAAAGTTTGGTGTACAAATAAAAACTTTCTACATTTTAAAATGTATGTCTCTTTCAAGATTAATTATTTTTACTGGCTTATTTCTTTTTATTTAATTATTGAATATGTCAAGTGAATTTTTATACCATTTCTGCTATACTTATATCAAATACAAAACAGCTGAAATTTGATTATTTCTCGTATATTCTATTTAATTAATTGTCTTTTAATTATATGAATTTATCCCAGATTAAAAAAGTTATAGATTTGAATTCATTCTTTATTTTCTAGATTTTAGTTTTTACAATTATTAATTTAAAATGCTTTTGTAACGATTTTATTACATGCACTTGTTCCTAACCATAACTAAATAATTTAGGACACTTTATTCTAATCATTGCACATCTCAGGCTTCTTCTTCTCTTATATTCGATTTAATTAATTGTCTTTTAATTATATGAATTTATCCCAGATTAAAAAATTATAGATTTGAATTCCTTCTTTATTTTCTAGATTTTAGTTTTTACAATTATTAATTTAAAAACGCCTTTGTAACGATTTTATTACATGCACTTGTTCCTAACCATAACTAAATAATTTAGGACACTTTATTCTAATCATTGCACATCTCACGCTTCCTCTTCTCTTATATTCGATTTAATTAATTGAATTGAATTATACTAATTTTGTCCCAGATTAAAAACATTATAGCTTTGAATTCATTCTTCATTTTCTAGTTTTTAGTTTCTACAATTATTAATTTAAAATGCTTTTGTAACGATTTTATTATACTTCTTTACATGCACTTGTTCCTAACCATAACTAAATAATTTAGGACACTTAATTCTAATCATTGCACATCTCAAGCTAGTGAATTCTTAAACCATAGAACCGAAGAAATTACCCTCTATTTCTGAATTAATATTGTAAGACCGGCGCTAGGCTTAATCCTCTGAAACCACGTCATCATATATTATTAAGAATATTAGACGAAGAACTCCTTTTGGATCAATGGATCTCTAGTCACGCACATTAGCGTCGTGGCAGTTCTCTCGAAAAGAAAAGGTCAATATCGAGGTTTCCTTACAAGGAGCCATGCCGTGGCTTCTTACAAAGAATTAATATTGAGCAGATTATATCAATCATTAAATAATAAAAGTGACTGACGAAGCCAAAAGTATATGAAAGAATGGAGACCTAAGCAGCCTCGGCTTGTGCTTTGTTATTATTTAACTTATTTTTCTGAATTAGTCGATGTCTTTCATGTGCATCGACAATACAGTAAATCAATACAGTTTTATACATTATTCAGTTAATAATAATATTTGCTGGCGAAATGAGATAAAAATGGGATGCATCTCATTTTGAAAGAACACTTTGACCTTTATAACTCGACATATAGTTCATTGAAATTTAATTAAAAAAATTGCTAAGTCAGTATAGTTTTATACTTAACAATATCATTTTTATATATAATAAATATAGTTTTATACATTATTCAGTTAATAATAATATTTGCTGACGAAATGAGACAAAAATGAGATGCATTACATTTTGAAAGAACACTTTGACCTTTATAACTAGACATATATTTCATTGAAGTTTAATTTTAAAAAAATGTTAAGTTATTAACTAAGTAATATTTTTTGTAAGTCAGTGATAAGCCTAATATTTAAAAACGCAAAGGTGACAGTTACTGGTAAAATAAAATCTGTATGTTAGAATGCTAATATTTGGAATATATGATTTTGTTTTTATTGTGTAAAATTGTACAAGAATATTTATATTTTTAAAATAAATAGATTTTTTAGGTTAAATATACATTTTCTTTAATAAATATTTCTAAGTGTATGTTAACAACGCATGTTTCAATTAACATAAAGAACAAATTACATTTTTTCACACTTTTAAATATAAATGCTTAGCAATGAGTGTCTAAATGAAAATGTGTAAAGGTAAAAAAAGTTATAATATTCTTTAAAAAAAATAAGATTTTTTTAACCATTCATTTCTTCAAAAGTAGTTATATGTTATATGTAAATATATTTGGTTCATTAAAAAATCAGATTAGATTTATGAAGAATATTTCTATAAAAGTACACATAAAAAACAATAGATTATGCTTATTGCTATATTGTAGAATAAAAATACAATAATATATCTTGAATAAAAATTTATTTTATTGTACTTTTTAATTAGAACTGTTAAGAATTTAAATGAATGGCAACTATATTTGGTTCATTAAAAAATCAGATTAGAGTTATGAAGAATATTTCTATAAAAGTACACTATCACCTATAAAATGCATTTTAGGCGGCCATAAACCTGACCCAAAAAAAAAAAGATATCAACATTTTTGTCCCACTGTAGAAATAAAATGATCGATAATCAAGATTTATTGTTCATTTTGTTCGCTCCAATAAAATCTTTGGAATAAAATAGGTCAGACGGCAATAGACCTTGCAGGAAAAGACATCAAAAAGAAGATAACAAAGACCTTGAATAAAATGACTTTGGTCAATAGGAACTCTTGGTCCTTTGCCAATACAGCTAGAAAAGGACCTTTTACTCCTTTTTTTTTCTTTCGGAAGATGCAGTTTGAATTTCTTAATCGAGTTTGGTTAAGCGAAATGCAACAGGAATCAATGCTTTAGGTTAAAATAAAATTAGGACAAAACTATTGAAAATAAAAAAATACCTTAGTTTTCTAATTCAAATAAGAAAACATTTTTACTAATCAATATAAGCTTCATACAATAATAAGCTTTCACTGATTCTAAAATTGCAAAAGTAGTAGACTGTTCAATTTCAGAAATAAATAAGCCTTTGGCTTAACTTTCATCTACCTAAAATAGCTTTTTAAGCAAGAACTACTATTTGTAAGTTTTTCTTTACCATTTTTCAAATATTTGAATAGAAATATATTTTAAACAACCCTGCTCTGAAACAATTCAATGGCTTTATTAACTGCAATATAGTATATAAACTTACGACAAAGTGTCGGTTCATCTGAATTCAAGGTTTGATTGAAATTTAATGCATCAGCAAGGGATGAATTGGAAATCTCGTCAGGAAACTAAATGCGAGATATTGCTTCTGAGGTGAAGACATTTAATCACGAATTTAATATGCCAGTTTCACTGTCACCATTTGTGAAGAACGCTTATTAGTTAAATGGTGCGAATAATTATGAATTGGAATAGATTTGATCTAGAAATAATTTAATAAAATGATGGTATTGTATTTAGGCACATATGCAGTTTTCATTTGAATAATTGCTTAAACAAAGGTAATTAAAATATTGTAAATCCATAGATATTTTTTTCGACAGCAATTAGAATATAACTTTCATAAAAGTTCATTGATAATTTTTATAATTAGGAAAATTCTACAGATGTTTTTGAATAGAACAATAAGAAACGTCATTGTTTTTTTCTTGCTGTTAAGTTATACAATTCACTTTATTTTAAATATAAATACCATGATGGAATGTTTTTTTTTGTAATTACATTGATTAGCGTTCTCAAGTTTACAGATAACAAATTAAAGGCGTGAGGCGGTAACGCGTCACGCGGCAGGGAAGAAAATTTTTTTAGACCCGTTCACACCGAAGCGTCAGAAATCGCTTTACGCCAAGTGAAGTTCCAGTTACTTCTACTAGATGGCAGATCTACTATTGGCTCAATCCGACGCGGCAAGCATTTGAGAGTTGAAAGTTGGGCAACTTCAAGCGGCGGGGTTTGGGTTTAACGCGGCGAGGCTTGGGATTAGTCAAAGTCTCACGCCTCGGTGGGAATGAGCCTTAAGAATACTTCTACATTGAAAAACCTAAAAGTAATATATAAGTAGTTTATAACGATAGCAATATTGAATTAAAATTATGAAAGAGTAAATTAAATTGTATAGTTACTTATTTAATTTTTCAGAACTTAAAATTAACATTTAATCCCTTTTCTTTGTACAGAAATTCGGAAAATGCAATAACTTATCAATATATATATATTACAATTATAATCAACCACTGCTTCAAAATAAATATCAAGTGAGTTCAATTTATGTTAAGGACAGTAATGTTGATTTCAAACTAGATAAAGATACATAAAAGCATTACGTTAACGCTAACATACCTGTATAGTATGAATTAAAAATTAACACATGATTCCTTTAAGAATGTATAAACAATTCTAAATAATATCCAACTGAAATTACTTTGGTAAGTTTTTAATATCAATCTCTATTTTTAATTTAACTTTTTAAATATTGTCTACATAAATTTTATATAATGTGCCGCTTTTCTCTTTACTATGATAACAATCTAACGACATTTTTATATTCATATGAGACATTTCATTTTTAGATTTTATAATAGAGTTTTATTAACAGTATCGAAACTATTGAATGTTGGTCAATTCTTGCGTCTTAGAAAGTAACTAGAAATCTGAAAGCAATTTCATACTTATTCTTAATATAAGAATAAGTATATATTTTTATGTAATAATATAATATAGAATAAGTATATATTTCATTTAATATATCGGTTTTTATAAGATAACGACACATAAAATGACCTGTATTATACACATTATCTGGGACTCAAATTGCTTATTTGTGAACACCGAACGGGTTACAAATGGATTTGAAACGTTTTTATATATGTTGATTTTATATGTGGCCAATATTCTATCGATAGAATATTGACAAAATATAAAACTTTTTAAAATGTCAGATACAGTAATGAATGCAATATGATAGTTATAAAAATCCTAATAAGGATGAAAAAAAAAACAAATTCACTACATCTACTACTACAAATATACTTAGAATACTGTTTGAAACTTAATATTCTAAGTATATTTGTAATGTTGAGATTTTAAAATATTTTATACTCAGAGTATTATAGATATTATTTAAAGTGCATCTATATAATATAAAAAATAAGATAATGCATGATGCACATATTCTTTTAGGTTTAGGATCATTTATAACTTTCCGCAAATGTAACATAGTTATTTTATTTTTTTGATTATAGAAATAAACTAAGCAATTTCTATTTTCAAAGTAAAACTGTATTTTATTTACTAGTATATAGCATATATGTTGTTATTACAAAAAGAAACAACAAATCCAATGCGCTTGAAAAAGTTATTTGCTCAACCAAATACGAAAATAATTTCAATGATATTGAGATAATACTTTGAAAGAAAATACTTGTTTATATTCCGAATCCAATCTGATTCCATTTCGAAAGGGCTTTATTTCTTTTTAGGGATTGTTTTTCGGCAATCTGTAAGAGAAAATATTTCATAGGTTTCATTGTTGTAGTAAAATGAAAAAGTCTGTTTTCTTTTCATTTAAAAAGAAGAATTTAAGCGCCAAAGGAAATACGATACATACGTCTTATATGCAAGATTTTTTCAGACATGTTCATGAGAGTTTCATTTGAATTCTTGCTTGCAGACTTTATTATTGGTTTCTCTACAATTTTGTATTTAGAGTTTTTGCCGGAGTCTCCTTTCACTTAAAAGAAGCCATTTTGCATGTATCTCAAGTAAAAACATCATGAAAACGAACAAACCTCTTCGTATTGTGTTGTCAACAAAGAAAGAATGAAGAAAACATAGTTAAATATAGGATTTATTTATTATCTGTGTAGATATTTTTATATATGTTATTAACTTAATTCATTTTCACTGAATGATACTTAAATTAAAATTATTTACTGATATATTTTTTTCTATTTTGCAGGTTCTACGGCAGTGGAGGGCATTGCGTCTTCCTGCTCAGTTCTTCCTTTGAAGATCCTTGCATTATTATCCAACTTTGAGGTACGTGCAAGCTTACTTGATTAATAAAAATAAATAAACAAGTAATATAAAAAAAATTCAAAATTCAATTCCTACTTTTTTTCACTATATTGCAGAAAGTTCTTTATAAATAAAGGTGAAATTTTCCTCTTACATCTGGCGCCATCTATCGGTAGATGCATGCAACTTAAATCTAAAAATACTAAAATTAATTAATTATATTTAATTAATGAATTAATATTTGAAGAAACTGTATTAGCATCAAGTGTCATTCCCTACAAGTTTCAAAAATTTATTTGAACTTGAGTAGATGAATAAAAAGTATTTTTATTAATGATTGAAAATTTGAGTAAGATATATATAGGGAGAGTGTGAACTAATAGTAGGAATTGAATGATCTTAAATGACACATACAAAAACATCATAAAAATAAAGTTTATTAGCAGTAAGGTGAAAATGCTGAATCTGACTTATTGAATTTTACATTTATAGTTTTTCTGAATTACAATTATTATAAAATTCTATATACAGATAATTTCTTCTCTTTAATCTTAACTTAAATAAATCTCTTTTAAAAGACTTATAAACTTAATTTTATGTCTATATTCTTTTTGCATTGCAATTATCATAAAACTCAAAATACAGATGGCTAAATCTCTTTTAATGTACTTATGAATTTTAAAAATATTTTTATTTTTAAAATTAATAAATGTATACAATTTTTATAAAAAAAAATGTATTTAATTTATATTTTAAATGTATTTGCATTAACAAATTTGAAGAACATTTTTTAGATTAAAATAAGTAAAATTGGTATAAAAGTATTGAAGGATTTAAAAAATATTTAAAATTTTTGAAGGATTAAAATAACAATTTAAAAGGCATCTAAGTCTTATAAAGTAATTATAAAAAAGAAAAATCAATAAGTCAGATTCAGTCAGTTAAATTATGTTAATAATTTATTGGACGCTAAAAATCTTATTTTTAAAATTATATTTAACAATTTTAAGCATATAAGACTTATAAAAATCCTTTTAAACACATATAATTTTTTACAATGTGAGTTAATTATTAATTAAAATATTTTAAATTGTGAAGTTTCAATATCAAAGAAAAATGAAATACTTCTTAAATATTCTACTACTGTAATTTACTTTCATATCCTTCTCTATTTAAATATAATAAAAAACTTAAAAAGAATAAAGTTAAATCTTTTTTAATGTGCTACTAAATTTTACATATATTAAGTGTATAGAATTCCGAATTATTAAAAAAAATAATATTGTAGGAGTTTAAAAACTACTTTCTGTGTATTAATATAACTTTATGTGTAATATTCTCAAAAACATATTTTACAAAATTAAAACTAATGAATTTGAAAAGTTTGGCAAAGTTCTGTAAAGTAAATTTTAAAAGCAAACTAAACTAAACAGTCTTCAAATTGATTTAACTTTATTTAAAAGATATTTTTTTCTTGATTTTTTTAAAATTATTATTAATAATATATAAAAAAAATACATTAATACATTTAATACATTTTCAGAGCATAAAACCTTATAAAATATTTTTTTAAAATTTGTACACTTTATTGTTTCAATCTAAACTAGAGTATATTGAACAAATTCCAAATAATAAAATTTAAATATAAAGAAACACAGCGAAAAAAACAGATTTTATTATTCAATCTTACTTTTATATAATTGATTATTTAATTATTATACAATTTCATCAAGTATACAGATAAATTTCTTTGAATGTGTTCCTAAACAAAACAGACTTTTAATGAGAAATTATAGATTAATGACAAAAAAAATTTAAAATTTTAAGAATAAAATATTCTTTAAACATATTTTTATCACATATTATAAAAATTTGTGTTTACTTTTTACTTTTAAAATATTTAAATTCTGTAAAGAATGTTGTGCACAGTAAAAAAAAAATCATCAATTAATTAAATGGTCTATATCTTATTATTTAACATTGCACATTTTGAGTGAAAAAATATTTCAACAATTTTAAAAAAATAATATAATTATTATTTTTACACAGATAGAAATATGAGTTATGTTGAACTATTTAGAAAGTCTGAATGTTAAAAACTTAATTCAAAAGAAGGGAAGAGTAGATTCCTGAAATATTACATTTGCATGAAAGAAATTTACTTGACTATTTTCTTTTATTTAAAAATTATAAAAATTTAAGAAATATGAATTTCAATATTCAAATGTATCCTTACATTTAAAAAAATATTTTAATGAAAAAAGTAGTAAATATTTAAGAAAAATGTATTTCTTAAAAAAAATTGAAAAAAATTCAAAAAGATTACCTTAAATATATTAATGATAATTTTTTAGAAAAATAATCCTTCATACTAAAATTCATAAAAATCACGTAAAAATATTAAAAAGGTTCACAAAAATTTAGATATTTAAAATGCCAATGTTTGAATGAATTATATATAATAAAATATTAAACAAAAAATTTGTAATTTCATATATTTTTATAAAGTAAGTTAGAAAAAATCATTTCTTCTCAGATTAAATTATAACAAAGATTTATAAAATTATATATTATATGTTATTACATAAAATTAGCAATAATATTTTAAGAATACAAAAAACCATAAAATTTTTTAAACACATACAATATTATTGTTCTACGTTGATTTTTAAGTAATCAGAGATATAAAATCTAAATATAAAATACGATTCTGATACCATTCAGAAATATTGCATTTTGTTAAAATTAAAAATATTTACATTTTCATCATCTAATAAATATTAAAATCTATGAGAACACATTTTATTTTTTATTTAATACGTGATTCTATAATTAATAAAGATATGGACTAAAAATACTAAATTACTTTCTATTCCTCGTTTTGAGCAAAGAATAAATTAAAATTTGTAATTAATAAAGATGTGGCTTTCGTCTAAAGACGTCTCTCTTTAATGCGTGATTCTTTAATTAAAAGGTTTTTAAAAATTTCGAAAATTAAAAAAAAATTACTTTTGTTAAAATTTAAAATATATGTATTTTTTTTTTTTTTTTTTTTTTTTTTTTGTAAATTTCAGTGAAAAAACAATAAAGTATTTTTAAAAATTTGAATATGTAAAATGAAAATTTTTATATGGCCTATAGTTGAAAAGAAGTAAATAGCAATTATTAATAATTATATACCTCAATTTAAAACAAGATATTCTTATCTCCAATGCAGTCATTTTGTTTGTATTAATAATTTTAATTTGTCTTAATAGTTGTATCTGTGAAAACAACTTAAAAAAAAAAAAAACATCTTTAAAAACAACACTATTGAAACTTTTAAAGCTAATTTACATAATTCAATTTCAATTATTAAGAATAAAGCATAACTTTTTTTAAATATAAAAAAAAAAAACACTTTTCAAATTTCTAAAGTAAATTAAAAAGTTCATTCAAGTTCAAAAGTTTATTCATTAAAATTATCATTCAAGCAAAATTCATAAAATTAATGTTTAAATAATAAAGATTTTCAAAACTTTAAATGTTAAACGAAAGAATTGCTTTTTGATCATATATGTTTTTAAATTATATGATAATAATTTTGATAAATTTTCAAAAATTTGTTTCTTTATTAAAAATTATCTTTAAATACATCAAAGGTCCATAAAATAATTTAAAAGAATTAAATCAAGATCTCAGATTCAATCATTTAAAAATTATTAATAATTTTGATATAGACAAAATTTTTAATTTTATTAAAATCTGTGATTTATAATTAAATTTTATAAACAAATTACATTATTTTTTACAAGCAAATTTTTAAATTCATGAAAAATTTCATTACAAGATGAAATATTATTTAAGAAGTGGTAGACACCTTATATAGAAATAATATAATTACTTTATTGGATTTTGGTTTCCTTTTGTACTGTATTCAATTCTTAAACAAATTAAATTAAAAAACACAAAACTTGACCTCCCATAAAATTCTCTCATATTTAGCAATTTTTCTAAACAAATTTTTGATAATTAAAAAAATTACCTTTTAGAAAAAACTCGACTTTTACATATATTTTTAATCTATTAGATAGATAATTGAATTAGTGATTAGATAATTTATGTTAATTAAAAACTATGCGTAAAATTTTTAAATGCATCAAAGTGTATAACTTATCCTAAAAAGAAAAAATATCCTAGATTAAATTATATATATATATATATAAAGATGAGTGGATATAGGACTTGGGGGAGACGTAATTAGACTGCATAACACAACCATAAAAGGACATCAGTCATACCATATTATCAAACGGTCAATCTAATCAAAGCAGAGATATAAAAAATAAAAACACAGAAAATTTTATATATTATAATTTTCATATATATAAAAGCAGAAAAATAGGTTTAAACATGTAAAAAAAACTATGGTATTTCAAATTAGTTATAATTAATGAAATCTTTATTATAAAGAATCGTCATTAAAAAAAGCAAAAAAAAAAAAAAACATTTTTCATTTTCAATATTGAATTTATTTTATAGTCTACTCCATTTATAAAACTTTAGAAATGAATTTACGATAAGGTGCTATTAAATTTTTAAATGGAAAGTACTGTGTGCAAATAAATTCCCGATTGTGAAATAAGTAACTTAAATGTATTTATAACAATTACTTTAAGAAATATTCATTTGTATCAATTGAAACTGCAAAAATCTTACGGCAATTAAAAACTTAAAAAAAATGTATAATTTTAATTTACATTGCCTTAAAATATCAAATAACATCTTTCAGAAACATTTAAAATGGACAAAAGCATTTTAAAAATAAAAGTTAATAATCAATAAAAAGTTAATAAAAATAAAAGTTAAAAATAAAAGTTAATAATAAAAAGTTAAGAACATTAATAGTTTTTATTTAAATTTTAAATTAGCAACCATAATCTATGGTTTGGCAGTTTTTTTATTTCTGTGCAATAAAAATTCGCTCTATCGCATTTTTTTTATTTTATATTGATTGTGTTAAATGATAGAACAAGCAAAAAACCAGTACAATTTACGAATCCTGTATTTTTAACCAAAGGACTGAAGACTGCATTTATAGCATTTAAATATTACCCTTTTAATTGCTTATTTAATGCTTAGTAAAAATTAAATCTTTGCCTAATTCGTGCTTTGCATCTGTAATTTGAAGCTATAAAATACATTTAAGGCGTAATTCCTGTCAAAAGTTCTTAATGAGTACAAATAATTTTATAAATTTAACTAATTATTAATTTCTAATTCAGTGAAAATTTTCAGATGAGTATAACAATAGATCGAATTACAGGCTTATATAATTTCAAATAAATTGTCAGTGTTTTAATTTACAAATCAATATTTTCAAAATTAAATTGTTAATGATCAATTAAAATTAAATAATTTAATTAAATTTTGTAAACAACAGTATCCGGTTTAATAAGGATTTTTATTTTTTTTAAATTGTTATATTCTTAATTCGTCTTTAGTTTCCGCAATTTAAAAATATCACTTAAGAATAAGATAATTAGAACTAAAATTATGACAAACGTAAAAAAGAAAAATGCATACATTTACTAAGGAAAATAAACAATCATATATTTTTATAATCATTTTAATGATAATGTATCTAACTGATATAAATGTTTGCCATAATTTCACTGTGTTAAACTATATAAAAAATTGTTTAAATATTAATTATGAAGCAACTTATTTATATATAAATAGGGGAGTAAAATATTTATAATATTTAAATGTCTAATTAAAAGAAAGAAGGAACATTAAATAAAATCTTATTTACTTTTTTTTAGACATCATTTTTTGTCTTCTGCCAAAATTTCAAAGTTTTTACGTTGTAACTTTGTAACCAAATATTTATAATTCGTTTTTTTCCTCAATATTTCTTGATAGTACGTTTATTACTCTTACATCTGTATAGAATTTCTGTATTAGAAAATATATGATTTAGCCTACCTAGAAAATAAATTAATAACTTAATTAATCACTCGTTATATCATCATAAACAAATGCAATTTTTGAAAAGTTTGGGTGGTAAAATGTTTTTATTGCCAAATCGTTCAAATTTGCGCTTTTAAGTATCTCGAATTGAGACATATATATATATGACATAGGCAGTTTTATAATAGCCAACAGTTGAAAAACTGTTTGAAGAGGAAGTGTAATTAAACCACAGTACAATTTAAATTTATACAAACCATTTATGTATTTTTAATCAGATATCAATAGTAAATAATGTATACGGTTCATTAAGATAAATAATACAACAATGCCAGTCTATGAAAATCTGATCGAAAATTCTAGGAACAAGTACTAGAAACTTTCTATTTCATATTATTATTTTTTTAGTGTTTATTTTTAGACATTTTATCTTTCATATATATTTCTAAATAAATGCTTCGAAAAATTCTGACGCCATGTTACAAAAATGAAAGTAAAAAAAAAAAAAAATGAGAACAGAAGGTAAAAAAAAAAAAATTAACATGTTGATCATTATTTTCCCAAGTTAATTTTTATTCGATTAATAATGCAGTGCACCCTCCTAAAAAGATAAGTAGATTTATTTAGAGGTATTATTATGGAAACGCATTATCGACAGGTATAAAAATATTAATGTATAAAGTTACCAAAACATTATTTTTACATCCTTTTACTTTGTTTACAACTTATATAAATTGACACAAAATGAGTTTTGAATTAAAAATAACCCCAAAAAGGCATTTGCATTTTAGCAAAGAAAATAAAATATAAAGCATTCAGAATTAAATACATATATATATATATAGTAGTTTTTAAATTATCATTTTACTTCAATTATCTCATGGGCGTTGATTCTGTCAATTTTTAAGATTACAGAATCAATATTTGTGGCCGGTTTTCGATAGAAGCTTACATATAATTAATTTTATCGATATTTTTGATATTTTCCTCCCAAATGTATACTCAAACTACTGTAACATATTATTAATGAAGTTTTATCTGGATAATAGTAAGAGTAGTAATATATATATATCATTTGAGCAACCAACATCACATTATGCTTACGTGTGTCATCTTATTATTTTGCTTACAAGAAATAGAGTCGATAATAAGTCAAAAATTAATGCACGATTAAATAAATTACTTTCCATTATTTTTAAAACATTTTTCGCATTTATAAGAGCAAAAAAATCCATTTTATCATTTTCTCTAAAGATATGCATCACAAAAACCATTACATACCTACTTTAATTTTAAGAGATTGTCTTCAATTTTTTTTTAGTTTGAAAATAATTGTGCTTTCATCACACAGAGCTGAAATATTATATTTGATTTTTTTTCATCTAAATATCAAATATTATTTCGTTCATCTTGACCGAAAAAATTACTTTGAATTTCTTTGGAAAGTAAATCATTTTTCAGAAGTTTTTCTGGTTTCCTGGCATACGATAAGAATAATTTCAGTTTTATCTGTCTATGATACAAATTTTTTCCTAGCGGCTCTGTTTCAATTATGAAAAATTCGAATATGATAATCATGAAATATATTTTGAATTCTTTTAAATCTGCTATAGTCCCTGATATTGAAGGGATATCAACATGTAATTCTTGAAATTTTTAAAGGTAATGCTCTTCTTTATACATATATCTTTGTTGCATTTCGTTTAGCTTTTAGAGGCGCCAGATGAGTAATTATTTTCTGTAATTCCAGTTAGCTTTTCTTCTTTATTATAGATTAAGTTTCGGGGCCTGAATCTCTGAGTGGCTAGCGCTATGCCGCTCGGTACCACAGGTTTCGGGTTCAAGTCCCGGCGGTACCATGGATGTTTGTGGTGGTTCGAAATCCAGTTTAAGCCGTAGGTCCCGTCTCATATGACTGTAAGAGCGTCACGGGAGCAAAGTCAGACTTCTACCTACGGGTGCTCCATCGCAACAGAAACTGCCCCTTACCCTCCATCCATGAGTAGATCACTCATGGGATGTCCGTCCTGCACTGCAGGATAATGAGGATTAGTCACAACAACAACAGCAAGTTTCGAGGCATGAATGGCCTAGTGGCTAGTACCACAGGTTTCGGGTTTGAGTGCCAGCGGTGCCAGGGATGTTTGTAGTGGTTCGGAATCCACTTTAAACCGTAGTTCCCGGTCTAACAGGATCGTAGAGCGTTGCGGGGTTAGTGTTACTCCGCGTTCGTAGCTTATCTTTAAGCTACGCGCACCTCTTGGGTAGTGCTAAGTGAGTAACGTCGGTGCAGAGCTTGCCTTAAGGCATCGAAGACATTTGCCTAACTGTTTGCTAGCGGCATTAGAATGAAAAAATATATTAAGTTTCCAAAAAACTCATATTTAACTCTAGATATTTAGATATCAAAATCCCTTATCGTGCAGAGTTGATGTCTTTTGCGCATGTCTACATGAGTTTGCTATGTTTCTTATGTTGGGCTATGTTTCTTATGAAGAATGTGGATACTGGTTCGATACTGATAACCAATGGGATTTAGAACTGCAGATTGATACGCGCTTTAATAACATGCTGCATAGGGCTCGAAAAGTAGGTGTTTTGCTCAAAAGAAAAACAATTGTAAAACAGCCACCCTTATAAAGACCTGTAGGAAGGTATCTCCCTTTCTCTTTCACAGTATGTGTAGCAGGTCACTCTGTAGTGCGATTCCCCTATGTAAAAAAAAAATTTCCATATCAGTTGGAAATGTTTTTTAATCAAAGTGCGTGACTGGGGCCTGAATGGCCAGTGGCTAGCGCTCTGGCGCTCGATAACACAGGTTTCGGGTTCGAATCCCGGCGGTGCCTTAGATGTTTGTAGTGGTTCGGAATCCACCTTAAACCGCTGGTCCTGGTCTAACATGATCGTAGAGCGTTGCAGGGTATTGTTACTCTGCGTCCGTAGCTAATCTTCAAGCTACACTCACCTCCTGATTAGTGCAAAATGAGTAACGGCGGTGCAGCGCCTACCTTAAGGCATCAAAGACAACTGTCTGAGTGTTTGCATTAGAAATAAAAAAAAAAAAAGTCAATGAAAGAAGAATCAAGAAAGTCAAATGAATTTTCGGTTTGATATATTTCTGTTTTAATTTTTAATCAATTACTTACATATTAATTTAAAATGTCTTTAAAAACTAGCAAGAAAATATTATTATTTATTATTATGTTAATTATTTGTTATAGATCATTGACAATTAAATTAAATACAAGAATACATATATTAAATATAAACGATATAAATACTTAATGAAATATATAACAGGTAGGCTGAAAAGCTCGTAATAACAATCAAACGTAGAAAGTTTTTTTTTTTTTTAAAGTCGATTCCTCCTTTTTTCACTATATTGCAGAAAGTCCTTTTTAAATAAAGTTGAAATTTTCCTCTTATATCTGGCGCCATCTATTGGTAGATACATGCAACTTAAAAAAAACCTAAAATTAATTAATTAAATTTAATTAATGAATTAATATTTGAAAAAAACTGTATCAACATCAAGTGCCATCCACTATAAGTTGTATGTATGTATTTGAACGTGAATGGATAAATAAAAAGTATTTTATTAACGATTGAAAATTTGAGCAAGATATATATAGGAGAGTGAGAACTAATAGTGGGAATTGAAAAATAACCAAAATATATGACTTATCATTTAATGCAGGCGTTAATAAATCTGATAACAAAATTATAAATAAAATAGAAATATTTAATGTATTATTAATGCTGATGTATTATTGAATTATTGCGGATACATTATTGAATATCTGCAATATATCTATTTGTAAACGCCAATATTATTTTTGGCTCCCATCAGATGAAAATCACATATGGCTTACAAAAACATCTTTATTAATTACAAATTTTAATTTATTCTTTCCTCAGAGCGATGAATAGAAAGGAATTTAGTATTTTTAGTCCACTTCTTTATTAAATACAAATTTTAATTTATTATTTCCTCAAAACGAAGAATAGAAAGGAATTTAGTATTTTTAGTCCTCTAAAGGCTTCTTCGGCTGGCTTATGAACTCGTTAGGCCTCTTTACTATTTTTATAATGAGGGCCCCAGTTTGGTTGGGAAACTTTGGTTTTTCGTGCTTGTGCTAGCTCGCCTCCCCCAGACGTAATTTGAGGGGTTTATATTCTCTATCAACTCCTCTAAAGAGCTTTTTCGGATCATAAATTTTATATTTGCATGTCTGGCACTGGCATGGGAGCATAGTGTTTCAAACAGAGCTTTATCAGTTTAAATGTTCTTGAAAATGCTGTAGGCCCAACTATAGTGAACAATAAGAATATCAATTGCACCTCATATATATATATATATATATATGTGTGTGTGTGTGTGTGTATATGTATATATATATTTATATATACATATATATATATATATATATATATATATGCGTGTGTGTGTGTGTGTGTATATGTATATATATATTTATATATACATATATATATATATATATATATATATATATATATATATATATATATATATATATATATATATATATATATATATATATATATATGTGTGTGTGTGTGTGTATATATATATTTGTATGTATATATATATGAATGACCGGGTTCTGGCGCTCGGTACCACAGGTCTCGTGTTCGACCGGCGGTGGCATGGATGTTTGTAGTGGTTCGGAATCCACTTTAAGCCGTATATCCCGGTCTTCTATGAACTGCTGAGCGTTGGGAGTAGAGCTGACAATCCTACCCGTAAAAAATAGATAAAACATCTCTCGTCTCGAAATTTACCAGTAGGTAGACGGCCTTGGCCCACACTTGGCTGTTGCGCCTATGATGATTGATTATGATGACATATATGAAGACTCTGGGTGGCAACTAGGGTTATATTTCAATAAATACGTTTATGATCAAATTCATTAGCTTTTAATTTTCTACTTTTTCATTAAGTAAAATATATAATTACTTAATGATGGTTATTAATAAAAGTTTATTTTGGTGTTGGAAAGGCATATAAAAAACTATAACAAATTTTGAGAAAATATAATTGCATATTTTTCTGCTGTCGTATCATTCATCTGATACATCCAATTAATTACAACTTTAAGGTGAGTTAATAATTCCTTTACTCTAAAATAAGGATCTGATTGTATTCAATAAAAATAGGGCATTATTTTGAAAACATATAAACATTTGAAAATATCCATATTTCAATTTTCTTTTCATTGAAATATAAATCAAAATCAATCAATTTTCTAAAATCAAAATCAATATATAATTTAGTTGCCATTTTGCCATAAAAAAAAAATATTAGTACTGATCATATATCATATTAAACGATTGATTTAATGTATTTGATAACTGATATTTAAAGTGTGCCCCACATTTTTAGGGAAATTGTATTTGCCCATTTATATTACTTAATTTGTTTACATATGACTTCAAAATTTCTTTTCTTTCATTAATCACTTTTATATACTATAATTTTTTTTAAAAATATCATATTTTTAAAAGCTACATACTTTTTAAATTGTTTAAATATTTTAAAAATAAACTCTTCATTAATATTAACTGATTTAATTAATTGTTTTGATCCGTTAGTTTGCCTATAATTTGCAACAAAAATTCACACTGTATTTTTAAATGTGTGTAATGTATTTTTGAGTTTGAGTGATTAATTGATTAATTTAGGGAAAAAGGTTCTAGTTTAATTTAGTGTATAACATGGGCCTGAATGGCCAAGTGTCTAGCGCTCGGTGCCACAGGTTTCGGGTTCGAGTCGGGCGGTGCCATGGATGTTTGTAGTGGTTCGGAATCCACTTTAAGCCGTAGGTCCCGGTCTCATATGACTGTAAGAGCGTTACGGGAGCAGAAGTCAGACTTCTACCTACGGGTGCTCCATCAGAACAGAAGCTGCACCCTCTTCCCTCCTTACATGAAGGATACGACAACAACAACAGTGTATAACATCTTGTAAAATACAAAACTGATAACACATACTTTTCCTATACGTGATATAATAAAAGATAAGTTTTAGAAGTGTTGCTAAGGGAAACTGACCCACATTTCTATTACATATGAGAAAATATTAAAATTTATTAATCCATCCTTTACTACTGCTTGACTTCGAACTGCTTAGTTAAATTACCTGAACTTTTACCTCTTTCTTCAAAGCAGACAGAATTTAGCTATTAAGAAAGTATCCTTTAATTAGCTAATGGTGCAGCAAATGAAAAATTTAAAAGTTGATAAATCGCTAAATTTGAAAAATTACTGAAATATTTCATATTATTATTAATTTATTTGTTTCATTTAGACTGCATTTTATTAACTGCGCTTGAATAAGTAAACTAGATTCATTAAGGAAAACCGATTATACAGTGTCAGTGTATAATCGGTTATAAATATTTACATAATATTCATTATAATTATAATATTCATAATAATTAATATTATAATTATATTAAAAAATAACATATATTATTATAATAATTATAATATTTCATTATAATAATATAATATTATTATTATTCAGTGATTAATATCATTCAGGGATAATTATAATTACTATATAATTATATATATAATTATTCAATATTTTCCATAATTTTTATGTATAGTTTATATAGATACATAAATAGTATATAGAGTTAATTTGGAAGTTAAATAAACATTTATAAATTGCTATGAAAAGTTGTAAAGATACATTTTACAAATAAACAAAAGATTTGGGTAAAGTATTCTTAATATACATTTCAGATGTAATAAAGTTAGAATAAATTTAATCGAATAAAAAATAGCAATGCATAGCTGTATCATTGGGGTAGAAACACAAATTAAACGCATTAATGAAAGTAGGTCATAGTCTGTTGCTTCTGACCTATACATTTTATTGGTTTTGGTTACTATCTAACCCCTAACTGGATTTTCATTGATTTCCTAGCATTTCAGTCTGTTGGTGGAGAATGCACAAATATCTAAATGTTGTTTTTAGGTTGTGGATGACCTTTGTTTATCTTGTTGATATTTTTAAATTTACTTATGCTCTAGCAGCCGCATAAACTCTATTTTTAGATTTACGTCAGGCCTAAAATAGGTCAGTATATTTTTGCACAGTGCTTTTGACTAAAACTGTTAATTAAAAGATGCAATTTTTTACTAGGGCCTCCACAACACGTACCTATTATAAAATCGATTGCGTTGTTTCTCCCCTCTATTCTCCCCCCTCGCCGGTCTTTCGCCCCACCACCCGGTCGCCCTCGCTCCGGTCTCTCGCTCCACCCGCAAACTATCTCCCCACCGTCCGGGTTTTCAGGGGCTACCAAGGGGGGCCTGTACACCCCTCATCCCAAATTGTTTCCATTTTTATATATTTGGTTTTCTCTTCACGTGGGTGCTCTGGCCGCGAGATTATTTCGATTTTTATGTTGAGTAACGGTCGATGGGGTATTTCAGCTACACTACAGTAGCTACTTTTTCGGAACCTCCGACTTGCCTTCTTTATGCAAGGGGTGTTAGAAAGGTAATGCAAGGCTGCAATAGCGCCTTTCGCCACCGGGGCGGAGCCATTAGCTGTTGGTTAGCGTGCAGAAATGGAAACAAAGTATCACCCCGAACACTGAAAGCAAAGTTGCCCCCAATGTATGCGAACGCGGACGCTGGATTTTTACCCTTCCAGAGTCTATCGCCGTGCGAGATGTAAAGTACCGCATATTTCGTATGAATATTTTTATGGCACATTAGTCCTGCCTCAATCCTGCAACCCTTATACCTTGCTAAAGAGAACAGATAGATCCATTAGATCTTCTGCCTCCCGCACATAGATTAGCTTACATCAATTTTTACACTGCAAACTAACGAAAGGAACTAGAACACTTGCATCTTCATTGTGCTAAAGTCATTTTGTATACATTCGGAGAAGGCATGAACTGAACAAGATTTTGCAACAAATCTAGTTCAGACGCAAACTGAAGACGCTAGACACAAACTATGATGTGTTTGTGTCAGCTGGACACAAACTGTGACGCATTGATAAGATGTATTCTATAAGCATCAATGACATTTGCATCATAAGAATATCTGTTGTGCCACTTATATGTATATTTATCAATAACAGTAGCACTAATTCCCAACTGAACTAGATTTTTAACAAATCTAGTTCAGACACAAAAACTGAAGAAAAACTACAAACTATGATGTGTTTGTGTCAGCCAGACACAAACTGTGACGCAATGATAAGATGTATCTATATGCATCAATGACATTTGCATATAAGAATATCCGTTGTGCTACTTTTTATGTACATTATATGTACATAATACCTTTCACAAATTTGTGTCCTGGTGCATTGGAGAATTAATTTTGAATAAAAGATACTAACTGATCATCATCTGTGGGAATACACCATTTAATAAAATAATAAATTGGCAATTGTAAATGTCTTTGATCATATTTTTATGTCTATGCTCATTGAGTACAAAAATAAGATATCCTGTTTTGTATTACTAAATCATTTACAATTCACTAATTGATTGCACATAGTTAAAGTTGCATTTCACTAAAAACAATTTTTCATTTTTGCTTTCAAAAGCATCAATATCAAAACGTAAGTTTGAAAAATCAAATTAGGGTTGTTGAGAGAGATGCAAAGAGTTATTTCAATTCAGAGACTGCTAAAAAGAAACAGTTTTCACCTTTAATAACTCTTATTCTATTTTTGACACAAAATATTAGTATTATGCATTAAATAACAAAAATGGAGCATGCATCTTTTAATAAATTATCAGTTTTAAACACACATGAGCACATTTATTATGTTTTGAGATCATTGAATACACAAAAAGCAAGAACACTTGAATACACATTACAAAAGCACAAGGATAATCAATTAACTGCAATAATTGAAATTTGTGCATTTGTCTCAAAATCTGATGCACTAAAACATTATTTTTCACTTTTACGTTCAAGAACATCAGCATCAAAATCATAGTTTGGAAATCATCAAATTAGCGTTAATATATAAGGTATACTTTAAGTAAAATAGTTATATCGATTGAGAAAATATGGCAAATAAAAACGAGTCTTTCAGTTTTAATAACTCTTAGGAGCACATAATTAATAACTTTAAAAACACAATTAACTACACTTAATTAAATCACATGTATGTCACTAACTGATGGCAATAACTGATTAGAAAGCAAATATATATTAATTTTTTTTTTTTACATTTTTTTCTTTCCATTTTTACATACTTTTATCCAATTCCAAGAACATTAACTCAAAAATAACAAAGTAATGCAAAAATATTTGATATTGTATTTTAATTCAACGAGTGTTATTGTCAGAGGTTTGACAAATTAAACAGAGCTTTTAGCTATAGTAAATTTTATTATTGATTTGACACTCATGCTAGTATTATGTTTTAACTAATATAAGCATGCAATCCGAAATTTACAAAGATATAAGTTTAATCTCAAAACCTCTTAATTTTTCAAAACTTCATTTTCTCAAACAACAGTTAAAAAATATAGCAAATTAGTAAAATTATTAGACATTATACTTAAATTTAACAAATTTTGATTAAAGATTTTGATAAAACTGTTTTAAATAAACAGTATGAACAGCAAACTTTTCTGCTATTCATACTATACATTTGACATTTTTAAATTATGCTTCATATAATAAAAATGTGTAATACGCCATTAAAAAACTATGAGCTCTAATCATTTTACTATATTTAAGATAATTGTATACACGTAATCAAATTGCATACAGTTCATTAATAGTTGAATTCTTTGAAGATACATGTTATTAATTTTTAAATATTAAATTAGTACAAAATAATAAAGCATTTTTAATTAAACGGGTTTTTTGACTAAGAAATTGACAAATGAACAAAAGTTTAATGTTATTAAATCTTATTATTTCAACGACATTTGTATTAACTTTACATTGCTGTGACTATAAAAAGTACCATGCACGATTTAATAATATCAAATCCAAAAAAAACATTTAAACACTAGTTTCTTTATGCTTGCGTTTGGTCACAAAAATAAGAAGATATTAGTATACATTATAAAGACATGCAGTACATTAACCAATTGCGATAGATGAAACTTGCATTCAGAGAAAAAAAATGCATTACATTTCTAACTCAATAGCATTAATTTAAAAACATTAAATTAAGGCTAAATATTAAAGCATCTATTTTAATTAAAGGCATCGCTTTGATGTTGAGGTTGAGGAAAAACTAACGTTATTAATTGCAGTAAATATGAATACTTATATAAATATACATATATATCATATATTTAATTATATATTACTTAAATACTTAGATATATGATATGCTTTATCCTTTTAATAATTAAAAAACATTATTTTGTTATACTTAAAAAAAAACACACATGCGCACAAAATGTACTGCAAACAATTTAGGAAATATTTTATTATAATGTAATTTTCATTATAAAATTAAGTAAATTTCATTGATAGAAACTTGAATTTCTAACATAAAATATAATAAAAATTAAGTTTTTAAATTTTTATCTTGCATAAAAATTTGTTTTATCTTAAAATTTCTAAAGTAAATGTGAAACTACAAGAACAAATGAATTTTTATTCGGGAAAACATTGAAAACACTTTTAAATTATAACTCAATTTGAAAAAAGGAGGATTAGAAAAATATTAATTATACAATATTAATCTTTCTAACTTACAATACAGTATTATTTGCAAATTGTTACTGGTGTAGTTACTGTTACTGGTTACCATTAATTTAACGTATGTTTCTGTCCTTAATACTTCAAATATGCTTTTAAACTATGAATGTATCCATTTCTAGTGCATCATAAATTTATTAAACGATTCATATACACAATTTTTGATCGACATTTAAAAAACATGCCATTAGGTTTATATAAAAAAATAACAATTTGATGTTTTTGCGTATTCTAAGAATCATATTTATTTTTGTCCTCTCCATTTTTAACAACACAAAATCCATTTATATACAAAATAGCAATATTATCAAACATCAAAGTTAAAAGATTTAAAAAAAAGTATTCTTAACTAAAAATATCTTTTAGCCTCAATAGTTTAATTTAATCAATTAAAAAATTGGTCAAGATTATCTTAAAAATGACAAATAAAACTTTTCCCATGATATTAATTATCAGTTATATAGTCTCGAGCATCTTTATATCAACAATTTTTCAATAGTTTAATTAGCATCAGTAGTTTAATTTAATCAATTAAAATTGGTCAAGATTATCTTAAAAAATGACAAAATAAGACCTTTCCCATCATATTCATTTTCGGTTATATAGTCTGCGAGCATTTTTATATGCTAGATTTCCACTTGAATATATACTTCAATAGTTTTATTACATTTATTTAGCTTTTTTTTTTTTTTTTTTTTTGGATTATAAGCATTTTAGGAAATATTTTTATTATAATGCAATTTTTATTATAAAGTTAAGTAAATTTCATTGTTAGAAACTTGAATTCCTGACCTAAAGCATAATAAAAATTAAGTTTTAAACTTTTATCCTGCACAATTTTTTTTTTTTGTTATATTAAGGAATTTCTAAATAAATGTGAAACTACAAGAACAAAAAGAAGTGTTTTATATTAATAAAGCATTGCAAACATATTTAAAATATTTGCTTACATAAAAAAATTGTTCAATCTTAATAAAATGTTACAATAAAATAAAATATTTTATTAAATTGAAGAAGTGGCAGAATTTTTCTAAGAATATATAAAACAAAATATAAAAAGACAATTATTATTTACAGAAAATTAAACATATCTTGAAGAAACCACAAGAAGCAGAACTACATGTTTCCTTTAACTGAAATTTGTTTTTCGGTTCTTTTTACTATCATATTCAAAAGACGCAACAATCTTATGCATAAGTCAAGTTATTCATATCCATTTGAAGATCTTACAACAAGAAAATTCTTACAGGTATTCTTATTGATATTTTTTTGATAGTGTATATAGTTTATTATTATTGAAAAAAAGGAATTCCTAAATTTTATTTTTTAATTTAAAATTTTACAACCCATTTATATTTTATTTATAAAATAACAAACATCATGTTTTTGCCACAAAACAACTAAGCAAATTTTTAAAATCTTTTTAGATATTTATATCTTAAAACTAAATGTACCGTTAATTAAATTTTCTTTAATTAAAAACAACTTAACAATTGCTGTGTATATGATTAAATTCGTTTAAACATAAAAGTTATAACAAATTTTACTAATTATTATTCGTAAAAACATAAAAGTTAAACATATTCGTTTAAACAATTTTAAATATTTTAATTTACGTTTTTTTATTAACAATTTTCATTAAAAAATAATACTTAGTTAAATTTAATTATAATCCAGTATAATTAAAATTATTTATTTATTAGATATATATATTTTTTAATTAAAACCATCTATTGATATTTGCTAATGTGCTTTTTTACTTATTGGTATTCTTTACGATTCAGCTTTTTTTTTAAGTATCTTTTATCATTACTAATTATTTATTAGATACACATATTTTTTAAAATATCTATTCTTATTCTATTAGTACTACAAATTTTACTAATTATTATTCGTAAAAACATAAAGTTAAACATATTCGTTTTAAACAATTTTAAATATTTTTTAATTTACGTTTTTATTAACAATTTTCATTAAAAAATAATACTTAGTTAAATTTAATTATAATCCAGTATAATTAAAATTATTTATTTATTAGATATATATTTTTAATTAAAACCATCTATTGATATTTGCTAATGTGCTTTTTTACTTATTGACATTCACATTAGATTCAGCTTTTTTTCAATTATCTTTTTTTTTTAGATTTAATATATAAATTTAAACATTTTATTCTTAGTTTAAAATATTTCAGTTTTATTAGAAATACTTTAAGTATGGACTTTTATTTTTAGATAGATAGTTTTTCATAGATATTTATTTTTGCCTTTTTTATAATTTTGCCTTTTAGCAGAATTTTCATGTTAAAATATTTATCCCACTACGAGCACAAATTTTCAGATCAGCTAAATTTGTGTTGTAGCCTTACATTTCAATTAAAATCAGGAAATATCTGCATTAACAATGAATTTCATGTATTAAAAAGTATAACAGTAAACGACGTCTAGTTTCTCTCTGTGTAAATTGTTATTTCATATAATGTGTAGGTTGGTTTTAGGGAATAGCCAGAAGTCGCACGGTGTGATCACGGTGGTTGTGGAACTATATGGGTTTCATTTTTGGCGAAACAGTCACGAAAATTAATGTAGTGTGAGCTGGCGCATTTAGTGTTTTCGGTACCAATCGAGATTTGATGCGTTTGAGGCCCAAAATGGAACTGACCAATCCTTTTGAAATTCCAACATCCTCAGTAAGTCTCTAATTGTAAATCGACGGTTTGCAAGCACCAAATCTTTAATTTTTTGGATGTGAGCTTCGTCGGTTGTGATTGATGGTCGACCAGAGGGCTCTTCGTCTTCAATGCGTTCTCTACCTTCTTTGAACTGTTTATACCTCTTCTAAACATTTCTTTTCGATATAGGAATGCTCACCGAATGCTTTCTGCGACATTCTGTGCGTTTCCGCAAACAAAATTGAATGCAAGTTCTTTGTTATGTATTAATTCAGACATTTCAAAAATCGCCAGAATCAGTTTTAGCGTCTCACAAAGCCCAGCGTGACTCAAACACTAATGAATAGTTTGACGTCAAATTTCCCAAAGGACACCAGCAACCTAAAAGAGAAAAAAATTGAAATTCCATAAGCCACGGGAATTTTAAATTTGATATTGGTCCTCTTTTTTTGGACACAGTAGAATGACAGAAAAAAAGTATTCTAATATACGAAATATTTACAGAAAAGAAGAATTATTTTTGTATACTTAACTTATTATAAAACAATTTAAGTGAAAAATTTAATTTGTTAAAAAGCAATTTCCTAAAACTATTAATGTTATCGATTAATGTAACTTGAAATTTGTGATGCATTAATTACGACCTTAAAAATAGAAAAAAAAAATTCTTACTTGAAATCCGTTAATAAAAATTGTTGAAATGGGAAGAATGTATTACATTTTTAATAGTTGATACTATAAATGAAACAATATAATAGAAAATAATAGAAAAATAATATTTTTATTTCTGAATTGATAGGTTACATAATATTAGCTATACATACATTACCTATAAATACGTATTATTAGACACTTCTATTAGATACTATTAGCTATACATACATATTAATAATACATATTATTATTATTATTAGCTATACATATATGTTACATATTATTAGTTTACTTTTTAAAACATTTTAATTCTACATATTTGCATATAACACGGAAAACCCTTACATTGAAATTGCGCGCTACATAAATTATTATATTCATCACCATTTCTTTGAAAGAAATATAATTTTTCTGTTTATTACCTTCAATCTATCTTATAAACGCGGTATTATTCAGATAAAGAATGCTTCAGAGTTTGTATTTAAATTTTTATTGTCTTTGGAAACTTTATTTAACTTCAACTTACAGACAAAATGTAAGACACTTTCTTTAACTATAATGCAAATCCACAACCCCGAATTACATTTTGTTTTATATTATGTTATGAATAAAATTCTGGATATTACTCTGAGCTATGCAGGAATAATCAGAAAATATGCAAATGCAATCTTTGACTATAATGCAAATCATAAGCCCGATTTACATTTTATGTTTTATATTATTTTATGAATAAAAGTCTGGATCTTACTCTGAGATATGCAGGAATAATCAGAAAAAGGAAGAACTCCAACACTATACATAGCACTTTCAGTTCGAAAGTGACATTTGTGGAGGGTGTGGTGAAAAACTGGAAAGATGTCTTCATAAAGGTTAATGGTTCCGTGAATAGCTATGCATAGGACTATCATGTACAACTTTGTTGTGACTATCGATTGATTTCAGTTGAGGATGGTTTAGTTCGGAGGGGCAAACTACGGTCCGCGGGCCAACTCCGGCCCAGTGGAAGGTTTTCTCCGGCCCACGGGTAGAATTTTAATTTGCCGGGCAGAGGCAAATTAAAAGAAATATATATAAATATATTATATATCTTGTTTGCTGGCAGCTATCCAAGAACGACTTGTCTCATTTCGAGGTTAAATTCAGTACCCTCAGTAAATGAAGAGAAGCTTAAGAGTTATGAAGATGGCTTGAAAAAACTGCATCTTGAGTTCTAACGTAGATTTCAAGATTTCAGTCCCATTCAAACAGTTGGATATTTGTACCATGCATTTCAACGTAGATTGTAAAGCAGTGAGGTCAGATTTGCAGGTTGAATTAATTGAATTGCAATCTAACAATCATCTCAAGCAGTGGTTTTTAAATATGCCAAAGTTAGAGTTTTACAAATCATTATCGAAAGTAAGTTTCCAAAATTTAATATCTCAAGCCCAGAAAATCAGTGCTATGTTTGCTTCATCTTATATATGTGAACAATAGTTTTCAACTATGAACCTTAGAAAGAACTATTTCAGAAGTAGGCTAACAGATGAGCATTTAGCCTCGTTCCTTAGAATCAGTACATCGCACCTCGAAACTCAATATAAGGAGCTTTTAAAAATGAAATCACAATTTCATTCATCTCATTAGCATATTTAAATTGTAATACTTGTATACTGTTTTCAAAATTAAAAAAAAATTTTTAACTTTTTTTTTTTCGATTTTTCGGCCCTCGACTGAAAAGTTTGTCCATCCTTGGTCTAGTTCCTGGCATTATGATTATTTCAGGGTATGGTAAAATGATGCCAATTTCAATTATAATTTTTAATTGTTAAACGAATGTTTTTAATTGATCACAAATAATATTCTCTTCAACACAATTCGTTTTGGTTTCTTTTTACATTTTGTTCAAAATGATATTATACACTTTAAAACATTTTTAAAATCTCTAAAATCATGTAATATTTCATTAGTCAGAGAAAATTGAATAAATATACTATTAAAACCGCGCAAGTAAGATGAAATATTTTCAAGAATTGTAAAAGCTAACCTAACTGATCGATTTTAATAATCGTATTATATAATTATTTAAAATTTATAATTATTTATTATTATTTTATATATTTATAATATTATTAATCGCATAAAATAAATATATACATATATATAGTAATTTTTAAAAATATATATTTTTAAAAAACTATGTATGCTTCTTTTCTGCAATTACTGTAGAATAAATTGCAACTTAAATATTTTACTTAAGAAATATTTATCCATAAAATTTAGATAAATATTCTAAAATACTAATTTACAAAAAAGTATTTAGACTTAATATTACGTATACTTATACTTACTTTTAATGTTAAAAAATTAAGAATTGTTATAAATCTCAACTAGCCTTAATCTCAACTGAACATTAACTTTTATAGTAAAAACTTCAAATTATGCTGAAATTGAAAAATTTATACCTTTTTTTTTTTTTTTTTTTTAATTAGAGAAATAAATCTTCGAAGTTAAAATTGTTCTATAAAATATAGGAATGTACATATAAGTATATATATTTTTCCGGATTTATTCTGCAGGGATTAATATTGATATATATTAGATAGAATTTAGAATATTTTCAATGTTGTAAATATACAAGTAAAACTACTGCAACCAACACAATTCAATGCATAATAAGCGAGTTTTTAAAATGAAAACAAATAAATGCACCCATAAATAATTTTCGTCGAAACCTAGAAATAAATCTTGCATTTCATTCATTTCCCCCACCATATTTCTAAAGTTATCTAAACGACTTGAGTCAATAAAAGATAATAAAAGCATCACGATGAAAGAGAAATCATAATTAAATTTACCATGCCTCAAAGTTATTTTATTCCAGCCCAATATTTGCTTTGCAGTTAGGGCTGTGAACACCACTTAAATGAATAAAGTCAACACGTTTGTGGGTTGATTATGAATTGACATAAAAAGGAGCCAGGCATTCTTATTTATGCCTCAGGCACTTTGGGTTGACAAAAGATGGAAGATCCGCCTAACGGTATTGATTCTTCTCTTGCTCTGAGATTGTCTAAATCTCGGAATAAACTGTGAAGGCCGGGAGCAAAAGATATAAGCATCAAAAATCATGTAGGTCCATCACAGCTAGCCTACATTTGTTTTTCAGTTATGTGGGCGTCGAAATCGTTGTGTAACGACCCCATTCACGTTAATGAAAATTGCTCCATGAATATTAAAAGAACGTTAACACTACAGAGGATAAGCCCCATTTTTTTTTTTTTTTTTTTTTTTTGCCGGAAAAAGATTCAAACTTACACAGAATAAAATATGTGGTTGCCCATTCTGGCACGTGCTGGTCAATTACTGGTCAAGCAGGCGTCTGTGGTTTTATACCATCAAATTCCTTCCTCATATATTATAAGCAGAAATTGTGATACTGATTGACTGGAAACATTTGAATAAAGTTACAGGTATGTCTACTAGGTCTTATAATGCTTGAATAAATATGTAATGATGAGCACTATGATGAAATGACGATGGTTTTAAGTATTTATGTAATTGTATATTCAGAACATTCCTTTTAAGTTAATTAGATATTAATTATTTATTTATTTTAAATATTAGACCGTAGGTTATTTATATGTATATTTTTAATACTCATTTTTCTAGGCATGTAATGAATAATTTTTTAAAAACCTATTGTTGCCTTTTAGAATAAATAATTGCAACTTACGTCTTTTAATAGGTATGCAATACTACTCTTGTTAATAAAAATTAGAGCTTTCTAGCCACATGATATTATATGTATATATATATATATATATATATATATATATATATAGATACACTCAGACACACATGCACAATCACACATATCCATCCACATACAAACACACACACACACACATAGAGAGGGGAGGGAGATAATATTGTCTATATTACATATACTAGAAATCCATTAAGAAAATATATTTTTAAAACACTAAATGAGAAATGGGAGAACTATATATTACATTAAAGACAGACATTTAGTAACACTTTCTAAACTTTTTGTAATAAAGGTATCTTTGTTACCGAATTAACAGAAACAAATATTTTCCTAAATGATTGTAGGCAGTTTTGTATAATAATTATGTAATTATTTGAACGTCTTATAAATTATGGATTTTCGAATAAGTTTCAATAAAATATCTTTTGTTATAATAATTTCCCTATAATATTTTTATTTTAAATTATAATTTTTGATTTCATGTAAAATAAACTAAAATAACTGGCAATAAAGAAATCGAATTTTTTTTTTTTTATTGGAAAAAGTAACGTATCTTGTACACTAAGATGAACAAAATAAAAAGAAAAGAAAAGTCATTCAAATAAAACAAAAAGAAAACTCAAATTATTGTAATTTCTGAAAATAATGTAAATCAATTTAATGTTTTCAAAAAATATATTGTAATTTCGATGTAATAAAGGAATAACAAAAATGTAATATAAAAAAAATTTTTGAATCAATTCCTACTTAGGTCAACAAAGAAAAACTTTATTTTAGTTACTTTTTATTAAATAATTACAATTAATATAAATATTTATATACATATGACAGAATCACAATATTTATTCCTAAAATTTTATCCTGCTAAATATCTTACATAAGAGAAATTTTTTTTTCTCCCATATAAAACTAAAATTAATTACTTAAATTTAATTAATTAATTAATAATTGAAAAAACTGTATTAACATCAAGTGTCATCCACTACAAGTTTAAAAAAAGGTATTTGAATTTGAGTGGATGAATAAAAAAAAATATCTTATTAACGATTGAAAATTTGAACAAGACATATATAGGGAGAGTGTGAACTAATAGTAGGAATTGAAAAAAGAATCTACAGGTAAAGCAGTTCACCCAGTTTAAAAATTCATAGAAAATATTACTTAAATAAAATTCCCTCAACGAACTGCATGTTTACAGAAAAACATGCAAACCACAAAAAAAATTTCTGAAGCAAGCCTTCAGAATAAGGAAGGTTAAATTTAATTGGAGCAGATCACTCTTATCACTGAAAACATTTTCTATTTATACTTCTTTTCGGTGAATTTCAAGGCGACCTTATTAAAGGCTAAAATCCTAAAGAAACACGAGAGTCTTTGACATTCACCTTGAGTAACATATTACTATATGCAAACAAGGAACTTTACAATTGAATATCATGCATAGCACATTGCGATTATTAAAAAATTGAATTTTCTTTATAGAAACTTTGGTTAGCATACCGCTTTGATTGGTTAGCATACCGTTTTGATTCCATACTGTATTCTGAAATTCTATGTAGTGCATCTTACAAAAATAAATTCTTCGTAATGCATCTTATAAATATTAGGTTGGTGCATAATTATCAGGCGTTTTTGAAAAATATTATAAGGCGTTTTTGAAAAATATTATCAGGCGTCCTTGAACATTATTTATTATGGAAAAGGAAACATAAAAATTCAACAGTACCGTTTTTAAATGATTAATTCGGAGTATATTCACCATCTACTTCAATAACTGCTTCCCATTTGTTTGGAAGACGGTCGATCGAATCACGGTTCTGGGGATGCAATCCATACTTTGACATCCGCCACTAAGTTATCGAAATCTTCATAAACTTAGTTCGCCTGCCAATTTTTAGCGACCGATTGGCGTGGTAGTCGGTAGGCACTTCTGTGGGAGAATATGCTGGATTTGGTATCAGTTCCCAGTCACTTATTGACGATGCATTCGACAACATGACGTTCGACATGTGGACGCGCATTATCGTGGTGGAAGACGATACGGTTCATTTTGAGCGATCTTTTGGTTGAATGGTCCACATTGAAGTTGTCAGCCAGCATTCGAGTTGTAAAGCTTTCGTTCCTCTTCTACGGTAACCAAAAGTCCCTGGTCGTCGAAATTCGATGGTCGACCTCTTCCTGCTTATCTTCTAAGCTAGTGTCGCCAGAATTTAAACGGGCAAACCATTCTCTGCATAAACTTTCGCTGATTGTGTTTCACCAAAAAGTTCATTGAGATCATGAAATGACTGTGCTGATTTCCATCCTTTCTCAAGTGGTACAGCAAAATATGACGAATATCAGTATGATTATCGGCATGCATTTTTATAACCTAAACGGCGAAGGATATTTTCATTCATGAATTTATAAAATATTGTAAATTTTTATTAAAATATATATCACGTCAAAGAAACGCCTGATAATTATGCACCCACCTAATATTTATCCTTTATAGAGCATTTTATAAAATTTTATCTTTTATAATGCATCTTACAAAAATTCATTTATGCATGTTATATTGAAATTCCACTACACAATTTTTAAATATGTTTAGAGCTACAGGAGACAAAACAATGGTTAACAGTGTATATTGGTTAAAACGTTATCCACAATCATTAAATGCACGACCTTCTGAAGATAAAATGAACTACATTGTGAAATACTTCTAAATTGTCCATATTTAATGACTCACAACGTTTTCAACAAAGGACGTTTATGGTTCGCTTAGTAAAATATTTCTCACAGCAGGAATCTGAAATGGAAAAAGCCGAAAAAAAAAAAAAAAGTAAATGAAACGACAGAATGAATAAATTGTCTTTGAGAAGAATTTAGGTGGAGACTAAAATTGGGTCAAGGAAAATTTCTAACGAATTAGAAGTGAATAATGGAGCTCTGAAGGATCTGGAAGAAAAATTAGATTAGCCGGGTAATAGAATTTGCAATCGATCGAAAGTTTCGCACACATTAGGGGATATCTTGATGGACTCTTTAATGACCAATGGATTTTCTGAAAAGCTCTTTGAATCGGTTAGATGGTCTTAAGAAATTGAGAAACTGTTTGTAGTCCCATAATTTTAATTATTCTTTATAATTATTGTAAAACTTCAGATACTATTAACAGAATTGTCTGCAAAAGAATGAAATATTTGTAAAACTCGGGAAATTTAAACTTAAATTTATTGCTTATAGTTCAGAACTTCGAAGCTTTAATCATAATATATTTAATTTATGATCTAAAGCAATTTATATGATTATTAAATTTCTTATCACATTAAGATGATGTTTGTTATATATACCTACCTTAAATTAACTTTAAAGCATTCAAAAAGCTCTTTATAGTTATAGAGTTACTAGCAATAATCATCATTTTAATCACATTCGTATGAATTGAAGGTATGTATTATGTATGAATAGAGGTAGGTATTATGTATGAATGAATAATCTATGAATATAGGTATGTATTATGTATGAATGAATGTATGTATAAATAGAGATATGTATAGGCCCTAAAATTCTATCAAACGCATTTGTTATTTTATAAAACAAATGTGACGCTAGTACAGACAAACAGGGTTTATTAAAATAAAAGATTTGTAACTGTAACAAGTAGATACTATTGGTAATTTTTTTCAGAATAAATAGAACATAAAGTGTGAAATATAAGAAAATTGTTTACAACGAATGACATAAATATTGCTTCTTTTGCAAAAACTTGAAATAAGTTGAATAAATTAATCTAAATAAAATAAATTCGCAACATTAATACCTTATAGTAACTATTTAATACTAACAATTATTTTACAGAGGCTGTCTGCAGATTCTCTAATAAAATTGATATTAGTGTGTCCCTTTAATAATCCAGAAAACTGAATTTGTAATTGTATATTATTATACAATAAAGTTTCGTATTTCTCTTAATTTTCTTCTATATCTTAAATGCCTCACTTGTAAAAAAAATATTAACACTTAATGCATTTTGAAAACCTAATTTGTAAATTTTTATTACATAGAATAAATTATGCTTTAAAATATATGTAACTGTTAAATGTACCTAAAAATTTGTACCTATTAATTACACCTATAAAAGTACTTAATTATATATGTACCTGTATAATTAAGTACTTATTAACCGATTAATTTCACTGAATTATTCCACTGAAACTCTTGACTATCTTTCATTATAAGAATTTGAACTGTACAAAAATTGTGTATCTGTCGTGCTTACAATGTCTTGATGTTTGATATAAATTTAAAAATAAAATAAAATTTGATGGAAATTTTTAAGATTTTCAATTCTAATATAGATTTCCTTAATAAATAATGTTATAAAAAGAGAAGAAACAATAAATTATTTTACTGAAAGGTTTGTAAAAATTCTCTGAGTTATTTTAAGAAAAGAAGTCGATTGATTCAAATGATAAAGTAAGGGGGAAAGTTTTTGGAATTCGATTTCCTTTTAAATCAACAAATAATTCGGATGTATTGAATTAATGTAGAAATTGTTCCGAGAAAAGACTTTAGCTTTCTATTTATTTTATGTCCATGAAATTTAAATTGCAAATGAAATAGAATAAGATAAGCTGAAAAGTCTGTCTGTCAATTCTGTGATTCAATTTACTTTCGACGGATTTTAATAATCATTTTAAGAATGAAAAATAAAGCAATCTGCCTTTCGCGACCAATTTTATCATTTAACTTTTGAAAATAGAATAACTTGCTTTCATAAAAATCTTCATATAAAGTTATTTGAACAGCAATTACCCCGTATGCATTCTCCGTATTCATCTTCTTTTTAAATGAATACGCTTAAAGTTCTTGATTCAATAATGTGATTCCTCTTCTTTTTGCTCCAGCTAGATAATAACTTTTCTAACGATAGGAATCAGATAAGAAGAACCAGTTGGACTTCGTGAAAATAAATGCAGAAAAGGGAAATGAAAAATAGAATAGAAAATGAAACTTCTGCTTCAACATGATCGTTTCTGAATGGAAGAGAATTATCGGATTTTTTTTTATGCCTTTTTTTTTTTTTTTGGTTCATCCATTCACTTATCTATCTGTGAAAGGTATATGTAGAGGAATTTGGATTTTTGGTTTACACGCAAACCCATCATCAGTGTTCAACATCTGTTTCTTTTGAATACATCTTCTGACATCAGCTAGTGATTTTTGGGAAATCGTGCATCGAGGTAGGGCGATGTGTAATTGCCCAGCAAATTTCCAGACTGAATTTACCTCAAGTAATTACTCCATAAATTTTGCCATTTTGAAGTTTGCGTCTTGCTTCCATCTACTTTTAAAATTTTATCTTTCTCTAGGGGAAAATTTTGAACTAACATTAACTTGATATTTATGAAATAAAAATGACCGAACCGAGCAAAAAGAGAGAGACGGGAGGGATAACATAGTTATGAATTATTGATGTAAAATACAGGCATGGATAAAAAAAATGAAATTGTTTTAAAATACAATTTTGAAATTTTTCTTATTTTTCGAATGTTTTTTTCTCGTTAGAAATAGAAATAACTTTGAACGGAATAAATTCTTTTTTAAATATCAAATGTATTCTTGAATACATTTAGTTTATTCGGTCTAAGCATATGTATTCTTATATAAATAAAAATAATAAGGTAATACTGAATTGTTTTAGAATATATATATTAAAAATAAAGCCGGTATTAACAAAGTTGAGCTCATCTTATATAGAAGGTATAATAATAGGGTTACAGTAATTAATTTTTCATTTTTACATCATGTTATCAAATGGGAAAGTTTGAATAGAATAATAATTTTATATATAAATAGCTTAGTAATAAAATGGAAAGATATTGAAAATGCTTTCTAGAAATACATTATTTTAATAAATCCTTTTAAAATTTAAGGTGTTACTGAATTTTTAGAATATATATCTATATATTAAAAAATAAAGCCGGTATTAATAAAGTTGAGCTCATTTTATATAGAAGGTATAATAAGGGAGTTACAGTAATTGGTTTTTCATTTTTTCATTATATTATCAAACGAAACGTTTGAGTAGAAATATATATATATAAATTTTGTAATAATAAAATAGAAAGGTATTGAAAAGGCTTTCTAGAAATACATTGTTAAAATTGAAGGAAATAGATTGCGAATACCATTTCAAATAAGGCATCAATTTTTTTTATGATAAATATTACTTTTATCATAAATCTTAACAAGAAACAAAATAAAAGATGATAAATAAAAACAGTAACGCTTTCCAATTTTCTAGTACTCCATTTTATAGAAGCATACAAGTTAACGGAAAATGTAGAAAATATTAAGCTGATAAAAACATTTTGCATTCCGTGTGACTTCTTTTTTTCCGTACAATGGCTTCATTTCTTTGTCCAGGAATAACTTTTCGGAAATTGGAATTCTTTTCCTCCCTTTTTATTTCCCAACACGTTTTAATTCAGCCAGTAAAGATAGCGGACCGTAAATAAGAAAAACTGTATATATAGTAAATAAAAATTTCCCAAGAATTCGAAAAATAAAGTGATTTCTTTAATTAAAGCAAAACTGCATTTTTATTTCTTATCAGTTAGCTCTTTGTTAGGTACTTCGAAACAGTCATTAACTATCTCCTTTGTTCAAAAATGAGATTCAAAAGATTTTCCCTCTCAAAAAAAAAAAAATCTTTTTTTTCAAGCGTTTCAGCATGTGTGAGTGCACGCAGGGGACAAATCGTCATTCTGATGGAAATCTTCTGTGAAACTTCCGTTAGTAACTTTAATGATACGTCATAGTTTTTATACAAAAGAAGTGAGGGGGGAGGGAGAGAAAAAAAAGATTTTTAATTTCCGATTATTTGAGTTGTGGTTAGTTCCGCAATTTGATGGATATTAAAAGGATTCTTTCACAACTTCCGTTTCACATTCAGATTCTTTCCTCCGAATTTTTTTAGGAAGATTAAAGTATTCAGAATACAAAAATCCTCCATGGGATTTGCTTTTACTCTTTTCTGTGAAGACTCTTCAAAATTAATTTTATACTCTTTAAATCTATCAGACTGTAAGATGAAGAAGAATGGAAGAGGAAAAACTATATTATTGAAAACTTTAACTATTAATTTCTTCTTCTGAATTTCAATCAATTTATTGAAGAACTTGATATTTTTCTTTCTTCGTCTTACAATAGAGCCAAATTAGTATTTTGTTTTCATAATACTGATAATACCACATAGGAAAAAAAGTTGTTTATTAACTACAAAACAGTTCTATTTTTGGTATAAAATATTATAAACTTTATATAATTATTAACTTTATATCAATATTATAAAATTTATATTATATAATATTATATTATATTATACATAAAATATTTTGGTATAAATATAAAATATTATAAAAACTATATTATTAAAAACTTTAACTATTAATTTCTTCTGAATTTCAATCAATTTAGTGAAGAACTTGATATTTTTTTCTTCGTCTTACGATAGAGCCAAATTAGTATTCTGTTTTTATAATACTGATAATACCATATAGGAGAAAAAATTATTTATTAACTACAAAACAATTCTCTTTTAGTATAAAATATTAGTAAATTGTAGAAAGGCAGTTTTTGGATTAAAATTATTTTAATTTACTAAATTGGCCTTTTTAGAACAAAAGAGTAAAAAAAAAATACATAAATGTCTACCCATTGAAAACTGTCTATTTCTTTAACTTAATAAATGAATCAGTTGTAGATGATAGTGGTAGTCGTAAACAGAAAAACTGTAAATCAATCAGAATAAATAAAAAGCAAATTAAATTAAATTATAATGTAACAAAAGAGTAAAAAAATTGCATAAATGTCTACCCATTGAAAATTGTCTATTTCTTTAACTTAATAAATTAAAGAGTTGAAGATGATAGTGGTAGTCTTAAACAGAATAATTGCAAATCAATCAGAATAAATAAAAGGAAAATTAAATTATAAATAAATAAATTAAATTATAACTAATAATTAATTATTGGTGTGAAACATAAGTAAATTGTATTATTTTTATTCAACATTTTAATTTTAAGAAAGAATGCGCTGAAAAATAAAGTTAATTTTTTTTTCTGGGGGTTTTAAAAATAACTACTTATTTTAATTAGCATTTTATTCACATTTTATTTTATTCGTGTGGTGAAATGATATGCAATTTAAATATTTTTCTTATAAAGCTAAAGCAAAATTTGTTCTTTCATGAAAAAAATGAATAAATTTTGTTTGTCAAAAATTATTATCTTAAAAATCTCAGGTAATTACACATATATATACACATATATATTTATATATATACATTTATATATATATATATATATATATATATTATATCTACATATATATATATATGTGTGTGTGTGTGTGTGTGTGTGTGTGTGTGTTTTTAAAATATTTATGAAATGAATAATATGATTCATAAAATTTTCTTTCACTGTACATACGAAATTTATATCGTTTTATTAACCCAGTTGTGATTTTTTTTATAATAAATGTTGCAACATTTCTGTCTTAAGAATATTTAAAAATAAGGTTGAGAAGAATTTTTAATCAATATTTCGTGGAAAGAAAATATTTTAGTTTAGTGCAATAAAAAACTACAAAATTTATAAAATAAAAATTGAGTGCGTGCTTTATTTCCTACTACAGAAGTTAAATTTCAATTCAAAATCCAATGCAATTTAATTAAATGCCGACAGAAGTCTTATAAATATTCTTGCGTTTGATTAAAATGTTAGATACGCGTTAAACCGCATTAAGGCAATGCTCTAAGCAATTTTTTTTCCATTTACCAAAACTAGTAAAACAAAAAGAAATCCATGCTACTAAATCAATCAAAAATTAATTCTTATATTTTCGTAATGAGTAATATATATAAATATACTTAGTAAATAAATGTACATCTAAATAAACTAACATGGTTTCTCAGCTAATAAGCACACAAATAGATTTGAGTAATGGGACTGAGCTTTCATAACACGCGTTTTGACAAAGCATCCATTTACTTGCCGTAGTGTATCGATACTATTGATCGACAGACATATTGGTATTGATTATCACTATGGTGTTTTTTCTATTCGAAGTGTTAGCCATATATAATTATTGATGGTTTGCGGTAGCATGGTTGTCCCTTTTTATTCATTGCGTGGTAAACCTTAAGAAACCAGCAATAACAATATTTTCCAACTATTGTTAAACCAGCAATTTTAACAATATTTTTCCAAATTGAAATTTTTTAATTCATTTCATTAAACATTTTTTTTTGTGTGTCCTATCAGAGTTTTTTAACACACGTTTTGACAAAGCATCCATTTACTTGCCGTAGTGTATAATAGGGATACTATTGATCGACAGACATATTGGTATTGATTATCACTATGGTGTTGTTTCTATCCGAAGTGTTTATATAATTATTGATGGTTTTCTGTGTTTTGTCCCTTTTTATTCATTGTGTGGTAAACCTTATATATTTTCCAATTACTGGAAAAGTTTTTGAATTTGCTGAGGAATTTAAAAATTAAAGTTTTAGACTGTGTTTATCACTTATATTGAAAAGTTTTGATTAAAAGGCCTCATTAAACAATTTTTTGTGTGTCCTATTTAACACTTTATTTAGGTTATAGAAATTTTTTGTGGTTCTTTTAGTTTTTAGAGGTCAAAAATGTATTATACACCGTCTATGAATATAAATAGATATCTTTATGAAATTATTACAACAGGAAGCTATATATTTCAATATTAAAGCTATGCCTATTTTATTCCTGGGTTGGAGTGTTAATGAAGCTATTTTAATTTATAACTGAAAATAACAGTATCAGATTAATATATGTTATATATTATGTAACCAACATATGCTGTTACCGAGTGTTCAAAAATTTATTACGAATAAGTAAATTAAATTAGAATTTATTAAAAAAGTGCATTCTGATATAAATTTTATTACATTTTTTTAATACGTTTTACTGATATAAAAATATTGAGTAAAATTAAGTAAAAGGTATTGAATTAAGTCTATTATATTATAAGTCCTACATTTCCTTGATCACTATTCTTTAAAATAAATAGAAGGTACTATGAAATAACAAAAATTAATATTACGAAAGAATACGACAAATGATAGCACAGTGAGAATAAATATTGAGTAAAACATATTCAGTAAAATATATATAATATATAAAAATATTGAGTAAAATTAAGTAAAAGATATTGAATTAAGGCTATTATATTATAAGTCCTGCATATACTTGATCAATATTCTTTAAAATATAAAGAAGGTACTATGAAATAACAAAAATTAATATTACAAAAGAATATGACAAATGGCAGCACAGTGACAATAAATAGAAAAATTCACAATCCAGTTTTGCTTTTTTACATATTTTATTAAGCATATTAATCAATTGTTTTAATGTTAAAGACACTGCTGCACTCCAACAGTGCTAATATTAACGAAAGCTTTTAAATCCGACAAATGCCAGATCCAACTCCTTTATTTATGAGCAGAGAAAGAATAATAATACAAATATTAAAAAAGGAAACCACATAATAAATCGTTGACAACATGTTTTATTTGTTTACGTGTGCTAAAACTTTATTTTAATAGGTTTTACTGATATAAAAATATTGAGTAAAAATATATTGAATTAAGCCTATTATATTATAAATCCTACATATCTTTGATCAATAATCTTTAAAATATATAAATAGTACTATGAAATAATAAAAATTAATATTACAAAAGAAAACGACAAATGATAGCACAGTGACAATAATTATTGACTAAAAAATATTCAGTAAAATATATATATATATATAAAAAATATTCAGTAAAATATATATAATATATAAAAATATTGAGTAAAATTAAGTAAAAGATATTGAATTAAGCCTATTATATTATAAGTCCTACATATCCTTGATAAATATTCTTTAAAATATATAAAAGGCACCATGAAATAATAAAAGTTAATATTACAAAAGAATATGGCAAATGGTAGCACAGAGACAATAAATAGAAAAATTCACAATCCAGACATATTTTATTAAGCATATTAATCAATTGTTTTAATGTTAAAGAAACTGCTGCACTCCAACAGTGCTAATATTAACGGAAGCTTTTAAATCCGACAAATGCCAGATCCAACTCCTGTATTTAAGAGCAGAGAAAGAACAATAATACTAATACTAAAAAAGGAAAAACCACATAATAAATCGTTGACAACATGTTTTGTTTGTTTACGTGTCCTTTACCGCTTTCAGATCTTTTATTCTGAGAGTAATGTGCAGGGCCTAAATAAAATTGCCTCCGATGTCATATAAAAAGGAGAAAAGAGCTGCATAAAAAAGAGAGAGAGGAAAAAAAAATTCTTGGGAGGAGATATGTTAGAATAACAGCACGTTTTCTCCCGTTTTTCTTTCCTCAGGAATGCTGTGCTTTTCTTTTGGTTTTGTGAGTAGTTCTTTATTTTTTCCTCGACTCGGTGGATTTAATAAATGCATTAGACAATTATGTCTGCTAATGGACTCCTTTAAATGGCTATGCGTTTAATCATTTGGGGCTACATAGAAAGAGTGTGATCTTAGAGATGAGCTATTTTCTCTGTCGGGATTAGATATGTATGCAGGGGAAAAGAATGCTTTTTTAAAGTAAAGTAAAATAAAAAGTGTTTCGTTTTTAATATTTTCTTTTTTCCTTATCGGTCTATTCTTTTTATTTCAGAAGAGCTGTTGCGATTGTTAGGAATGCGAAGCATTTTGAGAACTCAGAATTTTTTTACTTTTAACTCAGAATTTTTTTTTTTTTTTTAAGATGTTTGCCAGTCAGGTTTAATAGAGATAGCATAATTTATAAGAATTGAGCGGGATAAAAATGTGTATTATTTTCTAAAAATCGAGGACACTACAAATTCTAGCAAGTGTTTATTAAATTTTTAAAGATTAAAATAAAGTGATGCCTTTTTCAATAAAAATAATTTTTTAGAGCGTTGCAATTTAAAGCACAAAATAATATAGTACAGCAAATAAATTTATCAAAAAACATTTAAAATAATGAGTGTTTTATTTTTATTCTCTTTGATAAATCCTCTTAATTAACGTATGTAATTATTTCTTTTACAACGGGATAAAAATGTGTATTATTTTTAAAATTCAATGTAATTACAAATCCTAGCAAATGTTTCTTAAATTTTTAACGAAATTCGTTGAGATTAAAATAAAGTGATGTCCTTCTTCAATAAAGATAATTTTTTATGACGTTGCAATTGAAAGGCACAACATAATATAGTACAACAAATAAGCTTATCAAGAATCATTAAAAATAATGAATGACTTTTTATTCTCTTTGATAAATCCTCTTAATTAACCTCATGTAATTATTTCTTTTTCTTTTGTTGAAACAAGTCAAAAGGTTTTAAAGTTAAACAGTATTAGATTTTTTTCTACTTTCTCGAGGAATTATCATTACTTTTTTTTTGTTTCTTGTGAATAATTTAGAAATAATTCTTAAAAAAAAACATCTGTTTTGAGTAGAAATTTTATTTAGAACAATAAAAGAATTTTACAGGAGACACATGAACATTTGTTGTATAAAAGAAATCTTTCTTAAGATTAAGAAAGTTTTATTTTATTTTAAAATTAAGACACGGAAATTAAGTTTCACATCTTTATCAATCAAAATATATTAATTAAAATTCATGCTTCAAATGCATTTAATAAACAAGTAATATAAAAAAAAAAAAAAAAATTTTAAAGTCAATTCCAACTTTTTTTTTCACTATATTGTAGAAAAGTGCTTTACAAATAAACTTGAAATTTTCTTCTTACATCTGGCGCCATCTATTAAATACATGCAACTTGAAACTAAACAAACTAAAATTAATTAATTAAGTTTAATTAATAAATTAATATTTGAAAAACTGTATTAACATCAAGTGTCATCCACTTCAAGTTAAAAAAAATGTATTTGAACTTGAGTGGATGAATAAAAAGTATTTTATTAACGATTGAAAAGTTGAACATGATATATATAGGAAGAATGTGAACTAATAGTAGGAATTGAAAAAAAACATCTGTTTTGAGTAGAAATTTGATTTAAAACAATAAAAAAAATTTTACAGGAAACACATGAACATTTCTGTATAAAAAGAAATCTTTCTTACTATCAATTAAAATATATTAATTGAAATTCATGCTTTAAATGCATTTAATAAAAAAGACGCTCCTTAATAAAAACATTAACTTGCAATTAAATACCTAAACTTCATTTAATAGTTCAGCTTATGAAATATTGATTTAAAAGTTCAGCATTACTTTTTATCAGCTTTTTATTAATAATTACATTATTTAAGAAGTTAAAAACAAATTTTATCTTTTTTATTTCATGTTAAACTAAGGGTTTAGGAATTATTCATTAAATTTTTCCAACAACTTTTGATAAAATTTGAAAAAAGGCAATATAATCCGTAACAAATATTACAATAATCCATACAAATTTATATCAAGTTTCATGAATTATAACAGATACATAATAAAAATGATATTTTGAATAAACCCGAAACCACATAATTCTCAATATTTAATAAATCGGATTACAAATAATAATAAGAAAATAAAAAACCTGAAATAAAAAATAATTACACAATTTTTCTGAAGTTATGTTTTCAGTTTAATTCAGAAAACATAAAATAATATAAAATCATTTATTCAAAAAAAGAAATTCCAAAACATTTATTAAACACAAATATTCAATTTATTGAAAACAGTATGCTGGAATATTCTTTTTTTTTACATTTCTAAATTTATTGTATTTATTTTTGAGCAACAAAAATAATTATGCGGATAAATATTTTATTCTAACAATGGATTATTTAACTATAAAAAGTTGAAAATTTCAACTAAGTTTAAACAGCTTTTTAATACAAGTTTTTTATTTTTTATCGTATGGTACTCTAGAATAAAATATTATTTTATTTCCAACTTCGTAAGAGCTTTTTGAATGTTGTTTCGTTTACAAAACACAACGTTTTGAACTTTTCTCCATATTTTTAACATACTTTTTTAGAATTTTTAATGGGAAAGTACTATTTTCAGACAGAATTTCAGACATTTTTACTCAACTTTCTATTTGATTTTTGCATTATATAACCAAATATTTTGAAAAAAAGTAGATGATGAAATGGAAAAATAAAAGTTTCTGTAGTTTATTTCAAAATACTATTTTATTTCACGTTTATTCACTTTTTATATTTAAAAGAACAAACTAGCTTTTCTCGAATATTTTGAAAGTTTGTTTCTTTTAAGGCAGCAATAAATTATATAATAAATATAAATCGATTATTCATTCAGTTTACCTTATATTAAAATGTAATGACTTTGCTCAGTTACTGAGAAATTGTGTTATTTGTTTTTAATGAAAAAGTGAGGGAGTTTATTATTTTAAATATTTATTATAACAACATTGTCACTTTTTTTCATGGTTGCAAAAGGTAACTGAAATTAATAGAAGATGTAAAAAACATAAATGGGGAATATGATTAAAAAATAAATTCTTGACATGCTAAATCTTAGACAAAATATTGTAAATAAATTTTTTAATGAATATAAAAAATTAAATATAATAAAAAGAATGTTATAATATATAAATAAAATAATCATTCCATTAAATTATAATCTATTTTAAACGTTCGATATTCTTGTATTATGAAATATATAGTGTACTACTATGCCCAAAAAGTAAGACCAGTTATTTTTTTCAAAAACTCTTTATCCTCCCAAATTTATTTCATCGCCTTCAAAGTAACCCCCCACCGGACAACATGCACTTATGCCAACTTTTTTCCACTCCTCAAAGTTTGCTAAATAGTTATCGGCAGGGATGGCCGATTCACGTTGAATCTCTTCAATCGACTCAAAACGGTGTCCCCGTAGTGGTCTTTTGAGTTTAGAGAATAGCCAGAAGTCGCACGGTGTAAATACGGTGGTTGTGGAAACATATGGGCTTCATTTTTGGAGAAAAAGTCACGAAGAATCAATGCAGTGTGAGCTGCTGGCGTATTCAGTGTTACCAATCGAGATTTGACGCGTTTGAGGCCCGAAATGGAATTGGCCGATTCTTTTGAAATTCCAACATCAGCAGCAAGGTCTCTAATTGTAAATCGATGGTTTGCAAGTACCAAATATTTAATTTTTCGGACGTGAGCTTCGTCGGTTGAGGTTGATGGTCGACCAGAGGGCTCTTCATCTTCACCGCGTTTTCAACCTTCTTTGAACTGTTTATATCCCTTCTAAACATTTCTTTCCGATATAGGAATACTCACCGAATGCTTTCTTTCTTCAACATTATATACGTTTCGCAAACAAAATGTAATGAAAGTTCTTCGCTCAATTAATTCAGATATTTCAAAAATCGCCGGAATCAGTTTTAGCATCTCACAAAGCCAAGCGTAATTCAAACACTACATTCACTCTACAAACAATACATTCTTGACATGTTAATTCTTGCACAAAAATATTCTATACAAAATTGTTTAATGAATATACAAATAAATATAATAAAAAGGATGTTATAATACATAAATAAAATAATCATTTTATAAATTATACTAGCATATCAAAACATCTATTTTAAACATTCGATATTATTGTATTAGGAAATATACAGAGTATGGACACAATTTTAGACATTTAATTCATAGAATACCTTTGTGTACGGTCAAAATTATTATACCAGTCTCAGTGATCAGAATACTGGGACCATCAAAAGTTATCCCGACAAATTTGATGGTTGCAAAAGGTAACTGAAATTAATAGATGTAAAAAAAAACCAAAACGGGTAACATGACTAAAAATACATTCTTGGCATGCTAAATCTTGGACAAATTTGTTTAATGAATATAAAAAATAAATATAATAAAAAGGATGTTATAAAATATGATAATCATTTTATAAACTATAGTAGCATATCAAAATATCTATTTTAAACATTCGATATCCTTGTATTAGGAAATATACAGTGTATGGACACAATTTTAGATATTTAATTCACAGAAAATCTTTGTCTACTGTCGAATCTTTATACCAGTCTCAGTGATCAGGATACTGTGACCATCAAAAGTTATCTCGACATATTTGATGGTTGCAAAAGGTAACTGAAATTAACAGATGAAATAAAACCAAAACGGGTAATATGACTAAAAAATACATTCTTGACATGCTAAATCTTCGACAAAATATTGTATACAAAAATGTTTAATGAATATAAAAATAAATATAATAAAAAGGATGTTATAATATATAAATAAAATAATCATTTAATTAAATTATAACATCTTCTCAAAACGTCTATTTTAAAAATTCGATATTCTTGTATTATGAAATATATAGTGCACTACTGTGCCCAAAAAGTAAGACCAGTTTTTTTTTCAAAACCTCTTCATTTATTCTTCAAATTTATTTCATCGCCCCTTCAAAGTAACCCCATTGGACACCATGCACCATCCTTTTATAAATTATACTAGCATCTCAAAACATCTATTTTAAACGTTGGATATCCTTGTATTATGAAATATACTGTGTATGGACACAATTTTAGACATTTTATTCATAGAACATCTTTGTCTACAGTCTAATCATTATATCAGTTTCAGTGAACAGGATACTATAACACTGTAACCATCCAATGTTATCCCGATAAATTTCCCTCTCAATTGGACATGAGTTATCCAAAGAGAGACAAATGATTCTAGAGACTACTGTACTACAATTTCTGAAATTCACAATGAAGCTTCTAGAACTTTACGCAACATTTCAATCACAGTTATGAAATGCTTCACAATTTATCAAATGTCATATGAAAATTGCAAGATTGTAGCCATATCAAACTAATGCGCAATATGTAGAACTAGCTACCTGAATTGAATACATTGTATACCTATTGTAATTTGGAATCTAGGTATCAAAAGTGTTTTAATTAAAAATCATGGCTGTTGTTACAAAGCTATACAAAATATTTATATAGATATATTAAGTAGAAATAAATAAAAAAGTCTCTATATGGCTTAAAACTATGTTGGCATTAAATTCTATTTTGTTTATGATAGAAATGCTTGTATGTTTTCAAAAAGTTAATGAATTAAGTGATTTATGTAAAATACCTTTATCCAAATGAGTTAAAACATTAAAATTAAAATAAAATACTGTTGATGATGATTTTTCCTACCATATTTGAGGTACAAAATTTAATTCTTTTTTTCCAAATTTTGTTTGATATAGAAATTCCTATTTCAGTTACAAGTTCGAACACTCGTATCATTTATGAGTATAAGCAAAAAATAAACTTAATTTACAATTTTATAAAGATTAGTATTTTATTGCATATAGAACGCATTTAAATTTTTCAACTTTATTTTAGTTTTAATATTCAGCTTCAATAAATTACAGCTATTTGCCTACTTTTAATATTTTTAGATAATTTTTTACTTTAATTTCAAAACAAATTGAAGCATTAATGAGTTAGAATTTGGTGTACATAAAATTGTTATAAATAATAATGTATTGCATTAATATATATTTGTATTAAAAATACATTGTACTACTTAGTCTTACCCGCTACATAATTTTGTTGAGAATTTGTAAAAATTAAAAAAAAATACTAAAATGATAATTTTTTATTTAACCAAATTTTTGAACTAAGTATTTTCGGAATAGTAATTCAGTGAAACTTATTATTTTAAAAAACATATAATTACGTAATGAATATAAATAAGTAATATTAAAAAAAGTTTTCTAAAGTCAATTTCTACATTTTTTTCACTATATTGCAAAAAGTTCTTTATAAAGTTGAAATTTTCCTCTTACATCTTGCGCCATCTATTGGTAGATACATACAACTTAAAACTAAAAAAAACTAAAATTAATTAATTTAATTTAATTAATGAATTAATATTTGAAAAAACTGTGTTAACGTCAAGTGTCATCTCCTACAAGTCTCAAAAGATGTATTTTAACTTGAGTGGAAGAATAAAAAGTATTTTATTAACGATTGAAAATTTGAACAAGATATATATAGGGAGAGTGTGAACTAATAGTAGTATTTGAAAAGGAAACATTTTATTTAAAAATGGTTTATTATGGCATAATGTATGCACTTCCAAAATTCAAAAAATGGCATCAATAATTATTTTTCATTGAAGACAAATTGTTTGTTAAATTTGTTTGAAATAATACTCCATTGTCTAAAATAATATATACAATTGCATTATTGTATAAGTTAAAAGTAATAAGAAAGAGAAGAACACAAGAAAAGTGAAACTAGCCTCTTTAAAACTGCTGCATAAGGAAAAGATTTGCTTTTTTTTTTTTAATTAGTAAAGTTAATATGTGATAAAAGCCAAAACGTTCGAAACTTTAAAAAAACTTCCTGTTTTTTACTCAAAGAGTTTGCCTGCCTCAAATTCAACAGACCAGCTAAAATCACTAAGCTCAAGAATCACTAGACCATGTCAAATTCCAAATAAATTGAGATTACATTGAGATTAATTGAGATCCAAATAAATTAAATAAAATGAGAAAAATCGCTCGATTTAAGCTTCGTTGAAATCGAGGAAAGAGAAGATCTCATCCGTTTAATCAGATTAATTTGGTACTTGGTGTAAGTTCTGTAAGGTGTTGCTCCTTTGACAGAATTCTTGTCTTTTCAAATTATTCTAAAGCTTCTTTCTGCCTCTTTTCAGATTCGATAAGTCGGTCTGGATCATTGCAGTAATTTCCATCAATGCTAGTAAAAGCATGTTGGGGATATTTCCTATTGCAAGTAGTGAGAATTTCCTATTGCAGGTAGTGTCAGGGAGTAAACAGAGACGCTTTTACCATTGCTAGAGATTGAGAGAGTGGCTTTTTATTTCTTTTATTCTTCTATGGCTTTTTATTTGAATTTTTTTAACTAAGATGGCTGCCAGTGAGCTACTTTAATTTGACTTAAAGGTTATTTCTTTGGGAAAAAAATTGCTTTTACCAAAGATAAAAGAAAATTATGCATACTGAAAGATTATCTAATAATAATTAAATTTCATATACAAATAGAGCTTGATTAAAAATTTAAATAATTAAAACAATTAATGTAACAAATAATCAGCAGCAATTTTGAATAACAAATTGCGATTATTTAATTTTAAAATCTTCCCATTTTACAATGCAGGATTTACAGTAAATTCTGGTTATGTTTATTGTAAAACTAATTGTCTGTTGTAAAACTAATTTTATTATAAATTTCAAAGGAATGATAATTCGTTGTAATAGCATCGTTTTATTTACGAATTATTCTATAATAATAGTTTATAGGAATATATTAATAGTAAAACTCTATAGTAGAAATGCTAAGCATGCAAAATTACTTATATTGTAATTATCGTGTTTTTTGCTCATGTAGAAAAGAATATAGGTTAAAAATTCCGGCTGAAAATCAAAAAAATCCTTCAAACGATTATAACTTTGGGCTTAAATTTCTGCTGACCCAGCATTCTAAATACAAAGCGCAATTCTGCCTGAAGCAAAGCATTTTTAGTAAGAGATTTCTGTATGGAGTAGCATCGTTTTATTTACGAAATAATAGTTTATAGCAATATATTAATAGTAAAAATCTATAGCAGAAATGCAAGGCATTCATAATCACTTATATTGTAATCACCGTGCTTTTGCAATAAATTTTTAACCTATATCACTCATGTAGAAATCGATAAGGGTTAGGTAGTGTAGAAATTATTGGTTAAAAATTCCGGCTAAAAATCAAAATCATTCAAATAATTAGAACTTTGGGCTTAAATATCTGCTGACCCAGCATTCTAAATACAAAGCGCATTGCTGCCTGAGGCTAAGCATTTTCAGTAAGAGATTTCAGTAAGGAGTAGCATCTACTGAATTTTTAACTGAAATCGATACTTCTGGATCATTGATCACATAGTAATGTATTCTGTGCCCGTAGCTGATTTTCTCGGACGGAGGTAGAAAGCCACATGCGCAGAGATGCGAAGTGTTTTATCATCTGCAGTTCTGCAATACAATCGAATTCGTGCATTTTACCGAACCAGAGATATTGGTTCAGAGAGTACAGAAATACTTTTTGTTTTTTTTTTAATATATTAATAGGAATTTATTAATCTATAGTAGAAATGCAAAACATGCAAAATTACTTATATTGTAATCATCGTGTTTTGCTCATGTAGAAATGAATGTCCAAAAAGTAAGACCAGTTTTCAATTTAAATTTCCAGGCATATAGTATTTCCATTTTTTTTTCTTATTTAGGTTGTTGCCACTGTCCTTGACATCTGTGCGAAATTTGATGTCAAAATATTCATTAGTGCTTGAGTTACGCTTGGTTTTGTGAGTGAAATTAAGATAATTTCTTATTTATATCACATTGATGCAGGCCTTGAAATAATAGTTTTTATCTTATGCAACTTCCTGAAAAAATCTTTCTTGATATGTATTAAAACTTACACTATTGTTTTATTGTAAAATATTTTAAATAGGCGTGTTGCACCAGAATTTAAAGTTTTCCCCGTAAAAAACAATTATACAGTACTGTGTGTTTTATAATAATAGTTTTTACCTTATGCAACTTCCTGAAAAATCTTTCTTGATATGTATTAAAACTTACACTATTGTTTTATTGTAAAAATTTTTTAAATAGGTGTGTTTGCACCAGAATTTAAAGTTTTCCCCTGCAAAAAAAACAATTATACTGTACTGTGTGTTTTATAATAGTTTTTACCTTATGCAACTTCCTGAAAAAAATCTTTCTTGATATGTATTAAAACTTACACTATTGTTTTATTGTAAAATATTTTAAATAGGCGTGTTGCACCAGAATTTAAATTTTTCCCGTAAAAAACAATTATACTGTACTGTGTGTTGTCATGGAAATTTACAAACAGAAACCTCGTGCATGAGATAGGAAGCTATTAAAAACCAATTTCTTCAGTGGTTAATTCAGTGGAAACAAAATGACATAGAAAAAAATCTTTCTCTTGTAAAGATTATCATGCCAACAAATGCTCCTTCCGGTAATATTTCTTCTACAATAATATCTTCTTTTTATATTAAATTTAAATATTTAATCAAATATTTTACCTGTTCTCTTTCCCAGGTAAATGGATAATGAAATGTATTGGTATACTGAATAATATCTCAGGTATAATATTTGGCAGAGCGAATTTTTAGCTCTTTGATAAAATAATATTAAATAATTATATGGGTTACTTTACGTGAAATAAGTTTTACAATACAGCGAAATATTTTAAAATTGGATATAAGGTTATAACTGATGAATGAGAATGGCGAATGTTTCAAAATTTGAGTCTAGATTGAGTGAGTATGAGAAAAAAATAGAAAATTTTAATAAGTTTTACAATACAGTCGAAATATTTCAAAATTGGATAAAACTCAATTTTTTTCAAAAATTGAGTATAGTGGAGGGAGTATTAGAATAGAAAAATAATGAGTTTTAATATGTTTTGCATCAAAGTCCAAATCTCAGTTTACAAATAGATCTATATAAATATATTGTGGAGATAAAAAAAAAACTGATTTTATATTTGAAATTATTATATTAACGAATATAATATAATATTAGATATTTAGAATGTAATATTTTATCATTTAAATTATTATAAATTTCATTTATAATAAAAAAAAAAAAAATTGATGTTGATAAGGAATCTAAAAATATTTTCTTAAAAATAACTATTGAAAATATATTAAATTGCTTTATGTAAAAAAAACATTAAAGAAATTTCATTCCAAGAAATAATTTTGATTTCTTGTTATTGATGCTGTAATATAAGGATTGTCTACGGAATTCTCATAAGTTCATCTTTAAAAACTTAAAACAATGCGAGAAAATGATAATATTTTTGAGGGTCATTTCAAAGCTTTGTTTCTGCTTTCTGCTATTTTAGTCTTTTTTTACTAAATTGAACTAAAATATAAAATATTCAGATAAAGACAGAAGCCATTACTTTAAGTGAAATGTTTTTACATTTTGCAGATATAGTTACCACTTTTTAAGAAAGAAACTAATCAATCATCACCCTCTAGAAAATAATTTCAGTTAAATATTTAACTGAAAAAGTATTTCGATTATGTACGATATCTTTATCACAATTATTTCCAGGAAATATCAGCAATATGAGGAGAATGACTTGATCTAAATTACCCTAGATATGTAATGTCATATCATTTCGCCATTTCGTACCATTTAATTTCATAGTTTCTTACTACTCTTATCACATCGGCCATATCAGGATAATGTTCGCAATGTTCTAGAAATATTATCATCAAAAATTTGTTATTTAAGAGAAATATAACTAGAAATTTATATTCCAAATCATTTTTTGGATATTTTCCTTATAATTTAAAAAAAGATGTGTTGCGATGCATCTTATTTAGGGTTTTATTTTACTTTATTGAAATTATGCGTTTGACTTATTCTTAGTTAGTATAAAGGAAGTAATATGAATTCCTAATCAATTTTTGCGTTTTGACTATTTTGATAATTATAAAATATTATTTTTAACATTACAATTAAAAGGGGAAATAAAATATTATAAGTTTCAGCTTTTCATTGTAGATTTTTTTAAATTAAATTTTATAAAAAATTATATACTATTAAATATATAATCCAAGTTTCTAAAATTAATTTTTTTTAAAGAAATAAATTATTTTATAATTTTGGCAACTTCAGATATATAGAATAAATTTATTTGAATTTATTAGTTGAAAAGATTTCAATACATCTAAAATCTAATTTAAATAACACATAGAAACTCCTTTATTATCAGATTTGCACAAAATTTAAAATTTTATAATTAAACTGCCAGAAAATATATTCTTCATCACATAAAATTTGCTGTCTATCAATAAAATGTACTTTTATATAAAAACAATTTCGAAGGCTTCTGATTATCTATTTTAAACATATTTTCAGAAAAACAAATATGCCTTATTACATTCTTAGATTATTTACCATATCTTTGATATTGAGCTTCACTATTACTGAATTTCTGAAAAAAAATTTATTGAACATTTTTAAATAAATTTCGATTACACTTTAAATTTCCTTAAATACATATGCACTTATACACACTATCATGAATATTTTATTAAATATGTATATTCTAATTATGGCACATAAATTAATAGCTACGAATTTTTGTTTTAGGTATCCAAAAATATGAATTATTTGTTAGAAAAAAATCCTCTCAATCAAGAAAATAGCTCAAAATATGAAAATTTACAAAATTATATCAATTTCAAGCGATTAAAATAAATGTTCAGACTTAAAATTTCCATTTCCTGTATAACATGCCAAACACTAAGTTTTATTTTCTAGTCGTTAAAACTGAACCTTGATATCTAATTCTAACAATGGCGCCAACCACGGAGCTTGAGGAGATTTCGTTGCCCTTAGGAGCAAGATATCTGACATAGCAATTATCATAATCAATCTTACGGAGACAGAAGAAGCTCCTTGGAATGTATCAGAGTATGGTAATACCACATCTTCTCCAGGTCTAACCGGATGGGAGTATTTTGGTATCGTGTTAAAAGGCACTATTTTAGCAGCCATAATTCTGATGACCATATTTGGGAACACGTTGGTTCTTCTGGCCGTATCTTTTACGCCAAACCTTCGCAGTACGACTAACATCTTTATCGTCAACTTGGCTATTGCTGATCTCTTGTTAGGCGTCTTCGTTCTCCCGTTTTCTGCCTTTCTGGAGATGAATAACAAGCAATGGATCTTTGGCTACACTTTTTGCAACGTATGGGCAGCATTGGATGTTCTATGTTGCACGGCCTCCATTATTAGCCTTTGCGTAATAAGCATGGATCGTTACGTGGGCGTAACTCGCCCTTTGGCCTACTCCAACATAGTCACCCATTCACGTGCGGTGATTGCCTGCGTTACAATTTGGTTTGTATCCACCGCAATCTCGGTTGGCCCGCTTCTTGGGTGGAAGGAGCCCCCTCCAGAGAATCACTTACGTATGCGAGGTGACCAAAGCAGCTCGGTTACGTGCTCTTTTCGGTCACCTTCTCGTTCTACCTCCCCTTGCTTGATCATCTTCTTCGTCTATTTTCGAATCTACAAAGCCGCAGTGAAGCAGACGAAGTTTCTTGAAACTGGAGTCAAAGTAGTCAAGTCGGCTGGACACGAGACGACGAAAGAACTCACCCTCCGAGTCCACGCTGGAGCCCACCATGTCTGAGCCCATGCCGCCCGCAACGGAACCTATGGAGATAAAACCAGCATCAAGGTGACCATGGCCAACCTTCAAGGACGACTGGCCAAATTCAGAAGACAAAAGAAAGCTGCTAAAACCCTGGGCATCGTCGTCGGAGTTTCATCCTTTGCTGGTTTCCTTTTTCTTTATTCTACCTCTTGGTAAGTTGATTTCTGCAAATGCTACCATACCCTAAAGTATACGTTTTAGGGATAGATAATGAACACCAAATTAAATTTCTGCTTTTAAACGTAATACAAAAAAATCCCGGAAATACTGACTTTATTGGACTGATAGGAAATTAAGTTATAGATAGTAATAACAATGAAAAATCATAAATTAAATTTTAAAAATGGAGTCCTTTTATTTAATACGGTTTAATCTAATTGTTTTATGCAAAAATTGTTCCTATTTTTTTATATTCTTTTAATGTGTTTCAGCTAAAGTTTGTTAATACTAATCACTCTAGAATGATTTGTATAATTAATAATAGTCATACTAAGAGTGATATATATGTAACATGCACTGTATGAATAGAAATGAAGCAACTTTATGAGATTTTCGATGATAAGTCTTTGTCATAAAATATGTGTTCTATTCTTCTGGCATACTCGATTGTCTCATTTATATGAAATACCTGAGGAATCAAAAAGCCCCAAATAAGAAGTAAAAATAATACATGAAATCTGGAAGGAACTTAATATATTTACCTCAATCCTAATATTTCCTCACTATATTGTTCTTTCATAGATGCATATATTTTGTTTTCTTAAGAAATGTGTTTGGTGTTCATGTTCTGCCATTAAAACAAATGCATAGAAATACTTTACTTTCCAAATATTAAAATGTTTACTGTTTTGTTTATAACCTAACATATTTTAATGCCCTGAACTACATATAATACTGAACCTAACATATTTTAATGAATACAAAAGTGCATATTTTAATGCACTTTTTGTATTTCATAACACTTTTAACGTACAAAAATGTTATGAAATACAAAACTTTTATTTACAATGGCTAGCCCTCAATATTTGTTGAACTTTTTATCTCTAGCTTGTCTCTACTGATTCTTAATGAAAATGTATTTACATTCAATTTTAAAACTCTAAATTTTAAGTTTTCATTCTTTTCATATTTATATTGTAACATCATATTTATTTAGTGCCTAGTTAATTAGTTCCGTGAAAAAATTATGTAAATTATTTTATTAATTAAAAATGTATTTAATATAAATTTTTGAAAATATATTTTAAAGGGGTTTTCAATTTATTTGATGTAATTATTTCATCCAAAAGTAACTTATTAAATATTTTATTTTTATTTCAGTATATTTTCCATTATTTCTTATTGTATAACAAGAAAATATTGCAAGAATTTAATTACATGTTTTAATCTCCTTTTTATGTAAAAATTGTACTATTTTTTAATGTTCCATTAATATGTTTCAATTGAAGTTTATTTTGCAAGTATTTAGCACAAAACTCAAAATGTTATATCTTCATATTTTTCAGCATTGCTCAATAGTAATTGATTATTAATTATAAAACAAATGATTTGTGTCTTTTTATTATCTTATTCAATTAGTAAAAACATTTAGAAGGTTAAATATAGATTATTTTTTGAATAGTTAGTTATAATAACTTTTCTCAAAAAAGTATAATTAAAAGAGGCATTTTATCATAACTTATGCTATGGCAACTTATGCTATTATTTGGCACAAAACTCAAAACGTTATGTATTACTTTTCACAGCAGTTTATTTTGATTAATCACTTTTAAAAAAGAAAAATTTATTTTGAAGTTATTATTGCTGGTTATTCAATTAATAAGAAAATATTTGATGTTATGGGCATAAATTTATTATTTTCTTAGTTACTCAGTTTACTTAGTTTTCTCAGTAGAAGAAAAATTTATAAAAGGTAAGTAGAAGTTTTATTGACTTAAGAAGCCTGATCCTGTCCCCAAAAATTGAAGATATACAAATTTTGAGGTATGATATTATACAATTTATTCTTTTAGTTGAAAAATATATCTTCTCAAAAACAAGTCATCAGCAAGGAGGTAGGTAAAAAAAATATAATTTGCAAGAGGTATGTATTCAAAAGACACTTGAAATAGAATCAAGAAACTTAAAAATATACACTAAATAGGGATAAAAAAATTTTTTTAATGTCTGAAATTTTGTGTTTTTGCATCAATTAAAATTTTTATTTTAGGTTTGTCCATTATTACAATATTGAAACATAAAAAATATTTTTGTAAGCATCTGAAGAAAGAAAGAAAAAATTTTATTACATCATTATTTATATATTCTATTTTGTGCAAATTGCCTCATTTTTTAAAAAAAGAAATTTAAATATTCTTTAAAAGACCAGATTAAATAATTTTTATTAACTTTCGTATATTTTGCATTTTAAATTAATTTATCATTTTTAAGCATCTTAAGATAGAAAGTGATAATAAGTTTTACAAAGAATTTCAATTTAAGCTAAGCATCAGTAAAAATCAAAAATTTTGCAAGTATTTTTAAAAAATGAAATTAATTATTTATGAAAATTTGGTTTAAATAATCTTTTTGAATTCAAGTCATTAAATTCTCTTTAATATTTAATATATAAACCTTTCAAATAAAATTTATAACAGAAAATATTTAAAACATAATGTTATTTACTCCCATTACATTTACTTATGTAACTTTTAATCAAGAAAAAAATTTAATTTTATGACTATTCTGGAAGTTATTAATATTATTATTATATTGAGTTATTATTATATATATTAAGTATTATTATTATAGTAATTATTATTCTTTTTCCGGAAAAGTTTTTGTATATTTTTAAGGGAATAATTTTTTAGATTAATAAATCACTACATATTACCAGCATTTTTATAAATACCTTCTTATTCATTTAATAATTATTGATTATATCAAAAAAAAAGTATACATGAACTTTTATGATTTATAGTTTAAATAATTTTAAATTTCAGTATGATAAATGTTCAAGTTCATTTGATGACGCAATTTAATTTACAGCAATTTTAGTTTTCTGTTCTTTCTTCTAAATCCTTAAATATTAAATCTTATTCTAGTAGTCAAGTAATATAGATAATAACAGATTTGAGGGGTAAACATCCATGAGGCATCCCAGTGACTATGAATTTAATACTAAGCCATGAATCTAGAATTTGAGGCAATCAATGTGCGTCTCATTATCATACAATTATGTGCGTCTCATTATCATACAATTATGTGCGTCTCATTATCATACAATTATGTGCGTCTCATTATCATACACTTATGTGCGTCTCATTATCATACAATTATGTGCGTCTCATTATTATACAATGTGCGTCTCCTTATTATACAATTATGAGACGCACTTTTTCAGAAAATGTCAAGATTATTTTTCTGGTTATAGTTAAGTGACAAATCATTATAAGATAGTTAAGGAGATTTAAATCGTTTAGCTATCATTTCCAATTATTACGAAATAAATATATTTATGTTCAGAAAAAAAAACGATTAGCTGTAGAGTCAACATAAACACGATGAAAAAACTCATATTAACTATGTAAAGTATTATAACTCATGCTAGCTATGTAGGATATTATAACTCATGCAAGCTATATATTAATACTGAATTTGAAACTAAAGCAAATATCTAGAATTGCAAAATATTTATCCAGAATTTGTGAGAGCCAAACACTTTAAACCAACAACAGCTCAACAAACTATATCTAGCTATTTGTTGACATATTTTCTTGTCCTTTCAATTTAACAGGCATATCTATCTATTTATAGGGCTTTCAAAAAATTATTCTAAAAGTTTTTCAACATTTCCAGCTACTTTTTAGAACCTCACGGCGTGGCTTGTATATTGATCTTGTATATTGGATAAGCTTTTAGTCTCCGCTAGAATTTCGTGACATTAAGCTACCGGCTTCAGATATTCTTGTTTATTCCAAGGAACTAAGAAAATATCTTACAGAGTCGAGGTTCAAGAAAAACATAGAATTCTATTTCTTCACTTCCACGTATTCTTAGATTTAAAGGAATAGTATCAATACTAAGAAAGAAATGTTATTGCCTTTATTTGAAAAAATATTAAATATATAACTGAATAACTTAAAAGTACTTGGTAACTACATATATACATATATAATGAAAACGAGATTTTTTTAAATGTTTTAAATTTTCCTATTTTATGATCAAATCTTAATTATATATATTGAATTTTTAGATATTTAATGAAAATTAGTTAATGTCAATGTTATTCACATTTTTTGCTGCCAATTTTCATTAAAATTTATGTAACAATAAATTAAACTCTTCCTTTAAATAATTTAATTTTAATGTGTTTACCCCTTCATTTTATCACATTATAGCTCAATTCAAAAACTTTTGAATTTACTTACATATTTTAACACAGAAATCAAACAATCTTTTTATCCTTTTTTTAATAGTAAACGAAAATTTCAAAACTAATTGTTGAAAAATTATTATTTTTGAAAAAAATTGTATACTAAATAGTTTTTAAAGTAAATTGATAAACGTTGATCTTTAAAGGAATATATAAATGAATTAAGCTTTCTAATTTCAAATAAAGAATTTTTACTCAGAAAGTTTGTTAACATTTTACTTTCCAGCACAGTTTTAATGCTAATTAAATATTAATAAATACTGAACTGAAAAAAAAAGAACTGTAAATTCTCCGGGAAAAGTTTGAAAAAAAAAAAATTTTAATTAATTTCATAAGAAAGGAATTTTTGAAAAATGAATGAATTGACCTATTATCTTGTTAAATATTCGATTAAAAGTGTAGAAGTAATAATGAAATAAGTAACATTATTTTAAATATATTATATTTTCTTATTAATTTTTATACGGATTCAATAATTTAATTAATTTAAGAATTAATTTAATTAATTTAAAAGAACTTAAAATACAGTATTAAAATTATATTTGGAACAAGTTCTTTTCACGTTAAAGTACATATAAAATTAAATGCTTATAGCTTCCTACTTCATACTGTCTAGTAGTTTAAAAAATGTTACGCATATAATGCTTATAAATTGAATTTTTTTACTCAAAATTAATTTTGAGAGTCACTGCTGATTCAAATAAAGATTGATCTTTAACAGATTATTCTGCTCTATAGAAAAAGGAAATGTGCAGTTTGAATTCTGTGTATATAAACAAAAAGAATAATTTTTGATGAAAACTTGAATTAAAGATATTAAGTAAATAGTTATTAAAAGAAAAATTTATTTGCAAACTTTTATTTTCATTCCGCAGATTTAATCCTAATATTGATTATTCTCAGTTTATCATTCAAAATTTATAAATTCTACAAATTATATTTTAAATCTTCTGTAAGAATTAATTTAACGTCTTTTGCTAATCTACATACCCATATACATCACAACAGAAATTAAATATCATTTTTTATCAAACAAAGGTCAAAAAGGTCAAATAAATGAAAGGTCAAAGGCTATATTTCATAGTTTAATAAGCATCTATTGCACAATGCTTCAAAAAAATTTAAATGTGTAATTTTTCATTCTATTCTACAACTATGACACAATTCAATAATTACCTATGCCAGTTGAATTTTCAAACATTTTTATAAAAGTTATAATATTTCTTTTTAAAACTAATACAAAAATGAATTTCTTATGAAATTTTTTTTGTGTGTGTGTTCATAGGTTAAATATTTTTATTTTGCCTTATTCAAGGAAATTGAATTGTACAAATTATTATACAAGGCTTAAAAACTGATGCAGAAATTCAGTTGGTAAAACAAATTAATCATAGAAAATATTGGACTTTCTAGTCTTGTGTTTGTTTCCTATAATTTTCTTTGACAGTTGAGTTCAATTACCTATGCCAGTTGTATTTTCAAACATTTTTATAGAAATTATAATATTTCTTTTTAAACTAACGCAAAAAAATGAATTTCTTATGATATTTTTTTGTGTGTGTGATCATAGGTTAAATATTTTTATTTTGCCTTATTCAAGGAAATTGAATTGTACAAATTATTATACAAGGCTTAAAAACTGATGCAGAAATTCAGTTGGTAAAACAAATTAATCATAGAAAATATTGGACTTTCTAGTCTTGTGTTTTGTTTCCTATAATTTTCTTGCAAGGCCCCTTATTCCAGACTCGCTCAAACCTTTCCAGCCATTCTGTTGATTGTTGTCGTTACTTACCATTTTTCTCCCACCGACTTCCATAAACCGTATTGATTTTTATGGAATTTCAAAAGAGCAATGTGTTGTTAGGTTTTGGAGCTTTGGCTTGGTTCTGTGCAGATTTTTGCATAACTCTTATTGATTTTAATCTGTTCAAAAATTCTCACATGATGTTTTGAATGATGGCATTATTTATTATTTTTACATATGAAAACAGGCATTAAGTCTGAAAAAATAAATTGCTCATTTATTTAGATAGAATGTGAGAGTTGCTTAGCATATAAAATATATTTTTATTGAAAAAAATTATTCTATAATTGGTAAATGTCTATTTTAAAATACTTAAGCTAAAACATTAACACTATAAATTTATAAATTGTTTATTTTATGAAAAGCTACTAAAAACTATAATAGGGAGATTATCGTTTCTAGCATAAAAATTTAGCATCCAATTCATTAGATAGATACAGTGAGGGTAGAAGTAATCTTGTATCTTTATTTGCATTTAAAAAGTGCCTAAATTCCAATTCTTGATGTAAAAATTTAAGCGAAACTATGCATGTATAAACATTTATGTGGTCTGTTAAATTTTATTTTAATTAGAACAAATGAATTGTTCACTTTATATCATATAAATCAAATAAGCTATTTATATGTGTACGAAATATTCGTTCTGTCAAAATAATTTACAAATTTTGTTGCATATAATTTACAATTTTAAGCAAAAAACGTTACTTTATAATAGCTTATAGTCCCATTACATGGATTTGTTCAGTTTGAAGTAATTGAATTTGAAATAGATTCGGCTCTTCTGTAGAACAGTTATTACATATCCCTTGCTTGAGATGTTAATGTTAATCTCAATTTGTTATCTGAAACATCCCAAAAATGTGCAGTAGGTTGATATCCAGCGTCTGTAGAAAGAATTGAAGAAATTTTATCGTGTTATACTCATATAACAACTAAAGCTTAGTATTTAATCCAGTTTATTATTATGTAGGAAAACAAAAGTCCCATATTTGCAACACTTTGATTATAAATTGTTAATGCATTAATGTACATGTTATGATTAATTATCGTATCAATTTTGTCCAAATTTTCAATACTAGAATCACTCGTACATCCCTAAATAAGTACAGAACTTCCTCCATATTTCACTGTTGAAAGAAAATTATTTGAATGTATTTGAGTTCTTAATTTTCTTCACATCTCTCTCGCTCACGAAATTTTTTTTTTTAACAACTCAGTCTTGGAAATTAGCTTATCTGCATACATTTTATATTATACATTTTGATACTTGTACTCCAACGTTTTGAAGCTGAACTGCTATTTTAGAAGCACTAATCGTCAATTTTTGTTTTCAATTTCCGAACAATAAATCAACTATCAAAACAGCTGATTAGCTGTGGTTGGTTACAACGTGTTTGATAAACGTTAAAAAGGAATACTTTTTTTTTAAATTACAGACTGTTTGACAGAACTATGCCTACCAATGAAACTAAAATTTCATTTAATATTTTACTATCTTTACGAAGCTATAAAATACATTTCCTTTCGGAAATTGAAGTCTTCAAATGTTTCCTTACTCATCTTGTTTTTACTCCAAAGCTACAAAATTCAAATTCAATGTTTGTTTCAACATACAAACTAAAAAGTGTCTGAAATAGTTTGAGCCTTTACTTTTTAAAACGAATGCAATTTACGAAAGTAAACAAGCATATTTTTTTACGTGTACGAATATTTTTTAACTCCTTCAAATTTCCTTCGTCTTATTTTTTTGGTTTTTAAATAAATATTTATATATATTTTGATAGTTATTTTAAAATTACAGATTCAAACAGTTTCTGGTAGTTATGATAACTGCTTCCACGAAATGAGTCTCGATTAAATAAATATTTTTCATTATACAATAAGTTACAAAAGTCAACATAGAATCTCAAAAAAATTATATTTTTTATGTAATTATAAAAACTGAAAAGATCAATATAAAAAGTATTGAAAATGCAAATTATTTTCAGCTATGTTTATGTAAAAAAAAAACACTTCAAATCGATAAACGATAAATGAATTATTCAACGAAAATCATATAATACTTTAGAGTACATACAATTCAATAAAAATTAAAATTAAGCATTACTTATATAATTGGTAATAATTTAATAATATGTAACTTGACCATATGAATCAATGGTGACTTGTAATCTACTATGTATTTAAGCAATAAGATTTTTGTGCGATCTCTGGAGCAATATCAGATCATCAATGCATTCAATATAAAGCATTTTTAAGAAAATTTTTCTGACACAGTATTTTCTAACTCTTCAGTCAAGTTTTCCCCATATATATTTGATGCAATTCAAATATGGTGACTGAGGAGGGTTCATGAGGAGGGACAGTGAAATCATGTGTCGTTCTTCTAAAATACCTTCTGTATGTAGGTTTTTGTGACGTCAATAGCACAGGTTTTTTTTTTAATATATATAATCTGATTTTTATTTCTTACTTTTATGAAATGTTTAATTTATAAAATGCAATGTTGCCATAAATTTAATTTTTTTAAAATATTATATTAACAAGATTAAGACTATAAAATAACAAGATTAATACTATAAAATATTATATTATAATCTTAATCTTGTTATTTAATGTTGACTTTTGTGACTGACTGTAAATCGACATTGTAGGAGTAATTTCTACACTCACTGTATTTCTCATACGCAATTTTATTCTAAAAACGCAAGTTATAAAAGGAACTTCATCAAAGCTTTTATTTATTATTGAATAGAAAGTAATATTTATAAAATTTATCTGGGAAATAAAGAATAATAAAAATTTCAACTCGATTATTATCATATCTAAAATTTATAAAATAATTGATAATCAAATATTGATGCTGAGACATATTTATCTTAAATAAATCTGATTTTTAAAATTTCTAAATAAATTTTTTATTATTATTGTAAAATTCTCTTACATTCATTTTTTAAAGTTATAACTTTTTACGTGAAATATAAAAAAATTTATCATTATTCTTCTAAAATAAAAAAATTACTTATCGTAATTTAATCTTTTCCACGTAATCAAAAAATATATTTCTATTTATATCGCTATTCGTGACACCGATAAATCTAAATGATTTTAGCTGTGCACTCATAAATCTAGATTGACGATTTAGTCCCAAAGCTTAAGCATCTAAATAGGATTTCTATGTAGGACTCATAAGGGTAATGAAGATATTCGATCCATTAATGCCCTGCTCTCTGTAATGACTTCGATTTTCATGCTCATTACTCTTAGAGCTCTCTGACCAAAAGCCGACCATTAAAAGGTTTATAATGTTTCCTAAGTGAAGTAGTTTATTTGTCAATATGGTCGATGTTATACTATACAATATCAATATTTATACCAACACAGTAATTATTTTGGCTTGACTTCACTAGGTGCTTTGAGATTTATGCTCGCTGATACTGCTTTATTTCAATTTATCCAAACGCTGTTAGAATACTAGAGATAAAAGCACTTAGCAAAGATTAAAATTGAACATTTATAAAGGAACTAGTTTAAAAATAGAAATTCTTGATTTCATTGTCTATAATTGACCATGAATTCAATTTTAAAAGAAAGGAATTGTTGCACATACTTTCCGGCAAACCAAAGAAAAATAAGTAAGATGAATAAATATGAAAAAGAAAGAAAGGAATGATACAACGGGTGAATTTCAGACCTAATATTTTAATAGTTGAACGATGATTAGAAAATCTTAGGTACGACTAGTACTTGAAATAAAAAGTGAATAAAAAGTATTAATCCCCTGACAGAAAAAGTGGTGTACCCCCATAGCTTACAGGGTTACGAGACCTTTCGTAGAAATTGAAGCATCATTGTGGTCTTAGAATATGCATCCTCTGACATATAAAATATCCAAGAGTAAGAAAGAACTTTATATCCGAAAGCAGTTTGTTCAACATATTTCACACATTAAAACAAATGTGTTCAACAGTTTCCGGAGTTTTGCAGATTGGTCTTAGTACCAAACTCTGAACTCGTCCCCTCAAATTATTGGGCCTTCTAGATTTACATGAAATTACTAATGAAACCTTGGGATAAATAGAAAATAAAAATACAAATACAGGTGATTTACCTGAATTGAAATAAAAGTAAAAGAAACACAACATCTACTACCAGGAAAACTCGGCACAAATCAAATGGTTAAATTCAGATAAACGCTGCAAAATGAACTTCTTCTATTTTGCAGAGCTTTTCAAAACAAAACACGCGTTTAAAGCTTCATTAACATTCAATCATTCTGGTTAAAAGCATGGTTGTTCGTTCTTCATAATAAAATTAAAATTTTGATAGAGTTGAATTTTCTTTAAAAAATAGATGCTGTAAAAATTAATTAAATGTTTAATTAATTATAATTAATTGATTAATTCCGTGGTAATTTAAGAATTTTTTTTAAATACATTTATTTAGTTTGATGCATTGACAGTTTCTATTTTATTGTACGTTTTTTATGTGTAAAATAATTTTTTGAAATTGTGTGAAATAATTATGGAATAGCAAAATATGACAAAGCATAGTTTGAAATTAAATTAGAAAGTTGTATAAAATATCTGTATAATAAAAGAGCCATTAGAAGGAAGAAAAGAATGTGATATATTAAAAAATTGGTAGCTTGAAATTGAATGCATACTTCCTAATTTTGAAAGAAACTAATCAAAGAAAGGAACATGATACAAAATATTTAAGTTCAAACTTCTGCTAGAAATGATTCGAATTGAGTTGCCATATACGATATACTTGCATAGAAGCATTTCGGATATTGAAATATTTGATTATTCTGACTTTCCTTTGATATTTTTGTATGACTAGGAGGAAACTTCAAATCTAAGTCAAGTTTACTCTGGCATTGAAAATATTTTGCGTAAAGCATAGGGATGTTATCAGTTCTTTGCTACAGAATTTAATTTGATCCAGTATTATTAATTTTTACAATTCTGTTAGCTTTGAGCCATATTTTGCGAAACAAAATTTTTAAAAGGTTTGCCGTAGGCCAATCAAAATGAGCTAATTAAATTTTAGTTATTAAATATTAGGCATCTAAACATCTATGTAATATCAAAGTGTGTAAATTGTGTTTTCAAATAAACAATTCAATAAAGAAGATAAATTACGTGAGTTTTCCCTTTTATGTACAAAACTTCCAATTATTAAAAATAAGAATATTAAAATGTATCGAATTAAAATTTGTGACCGTGATATATGCTTAATATAAAACTTACAGAAGAAAGTTTTATAAAGTAGAAAAGCATTTATTTCTGCTGATGAATCTTGTAAAAATAATGCTTAAAATTATTGATGATTAAATAGCTTCAAAAAAAGTTATACTAAAGATTTAGAACGAGGCAATTACGTTTTTAGATTAATTGAAAAATTATTTCATGAAATTACTAAAATCATTAAATTTTGAAATGTTAAAATTAAAAATATTAAATTTGAAATAAAAATATTTCCTAAAATCTACCAAATTGAAAACTTAATACAGAATTAATGGGAAACAACAAAATAAACAAAAAGAAGAAAATTTATTCTCTTTCCATAGCTATTGTTTTACATACTTATAGACAAAAGCTTTTGTTTACTTACTTATAGACATTTTCTTTGTACTAATAGACAAAAATAATAATATTAATAGAATGGGTAAATATTAAGTAGTCTAACTGCATCCGAACTTTTTAAAATTTTTGCTTAAAATATTAGTCTCTGCAAAAGTGTGGTGCCTTTTTCCCATCTCTTAATCATACAAAGTGCATTCGAAAGGGAAAAAAAAAATCCTTTTTAACATTTCTAGCAAAAATGAGCAAAGTTTCTCTTCTTTTTTAAAAAAAAACTAATGTTAAGAATCAGATTTCAAAGTTTTGAACCAAAAACACACATTGGCAATGTAATCGCAATGCCATAAAATTATGCAAATGGAAATAGCACGAAACGTAAGATTTGCAAATCATCAGATTTCTATGCATATCAAACTATGACCACCATCGCATAGAAAGTGCCTTCAAAACCAAACAAACGAAAAAAGAAAAAAGAAAGCAGAATAAAAGGGAGGGAACAAAATGAAAAAAAAAAAAAAAAATCGACTGCTAATAGCTTGTCGTCACCCTTTGAAGTGTGAAAGAGGGCGTGAAGCCTGGTGATGGGATTGTAGAGTGCCTCGCACATAACAAAGCATTTATTACCAGAGAACGAACAAGCCGGAAATTTGGTACTATGGGACTTCAGATTATCCCTTGAAGCAATGGCAATGGATGGGTCCGGAATGTCAGCACCTTTTAACATCACTTATCGCCACCGAAGCGAGGACACTGACAAAGAAAATCTCCCAGATAAGACTGTGGAATTGGTCTCACCGGGTTCATTCCCCCGCACACAAATACCATAATAAGCACTCAATGTCCTTTTGTTTCTTTGCTGCAATAAAAAGTCCTGTATTCCATATAAATACTTTGGATCTCTCTACTTTCGTAACAAAAAGTAATACAGTTATTAAATAAAATATTTAAAATTTTCATATTTCAAATTGCAATATATTACATGCGATTTAAATAAAGATAATCAAGCAAAGTAGTTAGAAATAATCAGCTCAGAAAACATTTTTTTATTTTTGAATACTAATATAGATTTCAAATAAAATAGTTATGTTTTTGAGTTTAAAAAACATAAATCGATAATTAACGTTACTAAATTTAATTATACTTATTCATATTTCAAATTATTAAATAAAATATTTATAAATTTTTGTGTTACAGATCATTACATACGATTTTTATAAAGATAATCAAGCAAAGTAGTTAGAAATAATTAACTCAGAAAACAATTTTTTATTTTTAAATACTGATACAGCTTTCAAATAAAATAGTTATGTTTTTGAGTTGCAAAGTAAATCGATAATTAACGTTACTAAATTTAATTATACTTATTCATATTTCAAGTTATTAAATAAAATATTTATAAATTTTGTGTTACAGATCATTACATACGATTTTTATAAAGATAATCAAGCGAAGTAGTTAGAAATAATCAACTCAGAAAACAATTTTTTATTTTTGAAATACTGATATAGATTTCAAATAAAATAGTTATGTTTTTGAGTTGCAAAGTAAATCGATAATTAACGTTACTAAATTTAATTATACTTATTCATATTTCAAGTTATTAAATAAAATATTTATAAATTTTGTGTTGTTAATGCATTACATACGATTTATATAAAGATAATCAAACGAAGTAGTTAGAAATAATTAGCTCAGAGAACAATTTTTTTTTATTTTTAAAAAAATAGATATTCGATCTTTTAAATACTAATTTAAGATACTAATATAGCTTTCAAATAAAATAGTTGTTTTTTGAGTTGCAAAGATGTAAATTATTTTAACTCAGAAAACATTTTTTTAAAAGATATTCGATCTTTTAAATACTATTTAAGATACTAATATAGCTTTCAAATTATTCATATTAAATAAATAATAAATATTATTATTAATATTATTATTAAATAATCTTATTATTAATTAAAATATTTATAAATTTTGTGTTGAAATGCATTACATACGATTTATATAAAGATAATCAATCGAAATATTTAAAGCTCAGAAAACAATTTTTAAAAGTGTTTGGCGTCGTTAAATACTAAGTTAAAATACTAATATAGCTTTCAAATAAAATAGTTATGTGTCTGAGTTGCAATGTAAATCTATAATTGCCGTTATTAAATCTAATTTCACTTTTTCATATTTTTGTGAAAAATAAACTTATTAATTTCAATTTATATATTAATAAGAAATGACAGGAAACTACTAGAATTGAATGTTATAAAATATATGTTATATATTTTATAAATACGTTATATAATATGTGTTATATATTTTATAAATATGTTATATAATATTTGTTAAAAATTCTATAAATATGTTGTATAATAATGTTATATAATATTCTATAAATGTGTTATATAATATATGTTATATATCTTATAAATACGTTAAATAATACGTGTTATATATTTTATAAATATGTTATATAATATTTTTTATAAATTCTATAAATATGTTATATAATATTTGTTATAAATTTATAAATATGTTATATAATATTCTATAAATATAATATTCTGCAAATCATCTGTTGAACTGAATAATAATTTTTGTGTTAGTCACATAACTTTACATTGAAAATAACTTAAATATATATATAGCGGTATAACATATTACAGATGGTAAATGCACCATAAAATCTCCTATTAACTTTTGTATTGTAATTCAATAAATTATCAATGATTATCATTCCCTAAATGGATCTAATCGAATAGCTGAAACAAAATTACTTTTTATCGATGCTAATTGTTGAAGATATAAGCTAATTACATCAGCCCACAAGTTATAACAATGAACGGCTCCATTTTACTCGGTTGTCTTTTATTGCTCTTATTTTCCTAGTTCTTTTTATTTTATCGATTTCCTTTATTCGTTTTTCTGATTGTTGTTTTTTCTTTTTTTTTTTTTAATTTTTCTTTTTTTTCTGCTTTTTTTCCCCTTCGGTTATTGGGAATTTGGCTAGACATTACTTAATGCTAGTTTTTGTAATTGCATTTTTTTTTCCTTGTCTTTTTTTTAGATTTTTGTTTGAGGAGAAGTAAATGAAGATAGCATAAAGTACTTGAGCTAAACATTGAATTTCTTTCTGTTATTGAATTATTTGAAGAATCTTGTTTATTTTGGTAATCATTTTAACAAAAATCATTATTGCAATGGATTTGATTTTTACACTGGTTCTTTTTTAACTGTCTTTTTAAATCGCTCAAGTTTTGCTATTTGTAACTGATTAAAGTTTTATTTTCTATTGGAATGATAAAATATGCGATATATGTTTTGAATAAATTAAAATGTAATAGAAATTACTAGTTTTACAAGCTTTAAACATTATTTACAAAAAAATTATGATTAGTCATTAACTTATAAATACTAATGTTATACTAATTATGGATCATGTGATCGTATCTTACAATATTAAATAATACTTTATAATTATATTTATTATAGCTTCTGATGCCTAAGTCTTAAAAATATTCAGCTAAGTTATCATAATTAGATTTCAATAATATTTGATTTTTAAAAAATACCTTTATTAATTTTAAAATTCTTTAGGTAGATTTTACAAATATCTTTATTGATTAACTCAACCATGATTATCTCAATAGACATGTCTAAATATTAGACTATTAAGGTTAAATAATTTATTTAACCATGATTATCTCAATAGATATGTCTAAATATTAGACTATTAAGATTAAATAATTCATCTAAAGATAATCAATGATTTCAATCCTAATTAACAAGTTCGTAAAATTTGGACGAGAAATAATTAAGGTTTTGCATTTCAATTTTTAATAATTTAAATCAAAATAATTTATTTCTGACTATGTCTGTGTATCTAGAAGATTTTTTCTAGCAAAAACATTAAGGCAGTCTAATCAGTAAATAATAAAACAAAAACAAACCAGTTTTAGGAATGATTATGTTCCACTTAGAGTGGAAACAAGTACAAAGAAAAATATTATTGAAGTCGATGTAACAATATTGATAAAAAATTTTGCAATTAATATTGCATTTTGGCATAAAAGAAATATAAAACAAAAGCAAAAACTTAGCGATTTTTTACCAACTAGTAAAATAGTTTGTCTCGTAACTTAGCAACGAAACCATGTCACAGATAACGGGAGTTAATAACTTTTCCTTAATGTACAATTTTACCTCTATCAGAGTTTTATAGATTTTTAAAAATTTGTTTCGTAATGGAAAACAACTTTTTAAAAAATTTACAATTATATTTTTAAAAACTATTTCAAACTTGAAAGTAGATTATCGTTTATTTTGACTATAGCAAAATTACAAGCGAAATAAGAGGTGATACGTAATTATAAATATTAAAGAAAAAACTGAAAATGTTTTTAAGTTTGCAAGTTCGTTCATTATTTTTTAATAAATCATCTTTGTAATCAATACAATAAATTAACAAATGCCAGTTAAAAGATGTCCAAGTAAATTTTTTGCCCAGAAGTTGCCTTCTTAGAAACAGTACAGTTACAGTTACATCTGAAGTACCAATAAATTATCAAAATGAAATTTCATCTGGATCTTTTCTCGTTATTTGAAATCAATGTATTTATTATTTGTGATACAAAAATGAAAATTTATTTTTATAATTAAAACTGTTTATTCTGAAATTTTTTAAATATATTTTTTTACTAATTTGGATTTAGTCAGATGTTAATGCAATTTAAGTACAATTAGCGATGTTATGCTTTTAGCCAATCTCCTATCAACTATTTATTATAATCTCGTTAATTTTGCTACTTGAAGGCCTATTTTAACGAAAAACATTTTTTTCTTTTACAATGCAAGTAGTTTTATAATTACTTTTTGTAATGCAGAAATTGCTTATTTTGCTACACAATCATTTTAAGAATTTCTGAAAATATTTTGAATCCAGCTGAAAATTATTGAATGGCTTACCAGTGATACAATTTGTAAATGAAATAATAATGAAACTCCATAAAGAATTTGTATTTCTCTTTTTTAAGACTGCTTGAAGAGTTTTAAGATTAATATTATGACCATTTATCATTAGAAAATAACTGTACTTCCATAAATAAAAAAACTGATAGTTTCAAATTTTAACGGTTAGATATATCAGTAATGTTAACATATAAATATTATTTATTTATCATCGTACCATTTATTTAGAAAGTTGAAAGTATAATATTTATTTTATAGATATTTAGTTTCAGTTATAAATTAAATACAAAAATGGAATACTTATAGGTCAATATTACTTGTCTTTTTTTCTAGACACACTTTTTAAAATCATGAGTTATAAGTAAAGATTGTTATAAATATTTTTCAGTAAGAATCAATTCATTCATTGAAATTACAATGCTTGAAACAGGGTTTACTACTGATAACTAATTTTAGGTTTTCTACAATAAATTAAGATTAAGAAATTTAAGAAAGTAAATTGAATGTAATTTCTGTAAAATAACAAAAAATAATAACTTCATATGATTCTGCAAAAGTAACTTTTTCAAGTTATATGTGTAAAATAAGAATTTTAGAACTAAAACAGTTGATTTCCGATTTTTAAATATTAGATGTTCACTTTACGAATATTATAGGTAAATATTGTGTTTTATAGACAAGATTTCTCTAAAATGCATTTATTAAACTTCTAGAGTCTTCAAAATTCGATTCCATCAGAGATTTTGCAATAGACGTATAGACGTTTTAGTTGAATACTTACAAATCATAGGATTGATTAATGGGGGTACTCAATACACCGAACATTCCCCTCCCTCACTTTATTGATTTTACTGCCTTAATGGGTGAACATTCATCACAAAGAATGATAAAAGAGGTAATGCTTTCTACAGGAGTTTTTCGCCATCCATCAGAAACCTCTATTCTTAATGGATCACGAGACTTTTCATGGTTCTTACACCCTATCTCATAATAGTATGCTATTAAATGTTTGATAAATATTTTGTGCATTACCATATAGCAATCCATAAATGCTCTTCATACATGCTCTCTGAAATGCTACGGCTTTGAATTCTTTTTCAGGAACTATCTGCCGTCAATGCTACATCCCCAATCTGCTCTTCGACATCTTCTTCTGGACCGGTTATGTCAATAGCTGCTTGAACCCCATCATCTATGCCTGCTCGAGTAGGGATTTCAAGAGGGCCTTCCGTTCCGTGATGCGCTGCGCTGGCCTTGGATCAGATCGAGATGTGCAGTCTTTCCCGGCTCGCACCATCAACTTCACCCTACGTAGCACCCGCAGATCTGCCAACAGGAAAGATATCAACACCAATCCCATCAACCCGGAAAAGATTGCGTTCGACGTGACCAAGATACCACCCCTCATCCAACCCCAGTATTCTCTCGATAGTGAGTCTCCCGGAAGCATCAATGACAACAATGGCGATGATGAGTTCCCACCATCCTATCAAAGCATTGCTGCACCAACCATTGCTGAAGCTATCCGACGAGTCAATTCAGTGATCCGCACTGGCTCTGGCACCGATACCGATTGCACCGTTATTGCGGCCTCAGAGTGACATTTCAGCGTGTTACTCTCGGGTTTGGAAGAAAAAAATTTACTTCTGAATATCAGATGATGTATGTCTTTTGAAGCCGTTTCACCCAATGGCGATGATGCTGTAGTAGTGAATCATTCGCTGGTGAAAAGCGGTTCCTTGGCCTGTCAATTTCTTGGTCTAGACCGAGAATTGAAGCGTCGGCCTCGCGACGAAGGGCACTATTGATTAGAGCAGTGTTTCTCTAATGTACCACCTAACATTGCGGTTGATTTGAAGAACTGTTCTTTTAAGCTGCTCATCATGATTTCTGTTAAAAAAACATTTGGAAATAGGTGCTCGACGTTTAGTTCTGCTTATAAAACCCTTAAAGCACATGTTTGCAATTCTTTTGCTGTTGACTTCTTTAAAGAGATTGACAAGCATTAGTGGCCTCAACATGAATACGGACTTCTTATGTTTCGATGCTCAAAACTGCTTAAAACTTTTTTTCTTCCTACCAGTAACGAACGCTGACTTTTAAGTCGTTTTTGCAATAAACATTGCCCGGCTTCCTGTTTTTTTTTTAATTTAATAACTGTCACCGATCCAATGTAAATTTGTGTTTAACTCTAGTTGATAAAGTGTTTGATGTGTGTTTGTGATCCAGCATTTTTTGTTTTATTCAATTGTTGTTGTTGAATTTGATGTCGTATATATTTTTTACTGTAAGCACTTGAATGTCTGAGAAAATTATCAGATATATACATATATATATATATATATCAGATATTGATGTCTAATTAGTTATAGGATGTTTGTTTAATCATTTATTGTTGCATGTTAAGTGTTTAATTACATTCGGTGGATATATATTCATTCTATAGACTGTATTGCATCCCAGTTAAGTGAAACCATATATTGAATATTGTGTTTCGGTTTTGATATTTGAATGCTCAAATCTCCTTTTAAACCTCACACATAAATATATTCTACTTCTGTGGTTTGAATGTTTGTAACATTAGTGTTTGTTACACAAAGCACCTAGTACATAAAGTAGGTAAATTCTGCTAATAAAAGTAATTCTGTATTGTAATCACAAAACACAAGTGATTTTAATTCTCATTTTGTCTGTAAGTATATAGCGGCAGTTATTTGTGTGTTAGATGCATGTAAGAGCGTCAACTTAATATCATGATTAGCATTGTACAGAGACCTGCATGACAAACCTCTGTGTATTTTATCTTCAAGTAATACTTGGATATGTACTTACTATCAGATTTTGAGAGTGGCTTGTTCAATTGCACTCTTTGAGATGTTCAATATCTCCATTGAATAAAAAGGAAAAACTTCCTTTAAAGAAATACTTTCCAACTGTTTTCAAAGTATAAAGACAATATTTCTGGTTAAGTATTACAACTAAATTATATTTATATATTTGGTTTATTCCTAGTAGAAACCAGATTTCCCATAATGATGTAAGGTAATTACCTTTTTTATTATTTTTTTTGTTTTGTTGTTGTTGTTGTTGTTGGATATTTATGCAACTGTATTATAGAGATTTGTATTCAATATATATACATATTATTTTATTTTTATAGTAGAATTAATTAATTAATTAATTAATTAATGCACAATTTTTTGTTTACCTTTGATCTTATTTCTTGCGATATTTATTGTGTAGGAACGAATTTAATTGAATTTTTTATATATTTAAGGCAACAATTTTTTTAATGTTTAACTCAGGTAAATATTTTATTTAGAATGTTACATAATTGTATGTAAAGCCTTTTGATTTGTGTACAATTTATTTTGAGAATTTAGGATTTATTAAAGAAATTGTGTTTTTAATCCCAATTGGTTGAACTCAAATTCAGACAGAAACAAAGTAATGATAGTGTATATTCTCGATATTTTCTTTAAATGCTAAAACTTTTTTTAAACTACTTATACTGGAGATAGCTATTGGGAACAGTGTTATCTCCTGAAAAGAAACGTTTCAAAATGTACTTCGTCCTATACATATCTTCATAGCAGGTCGAATACATTATGTACTTAAAGAAGAGGTAAGTTTTAAATTAATAATATTTAACTCATCTAATATTGCCGTGTTTTAATCCTTTTCCGCGATTTCTTCTTCATCCTGTACTTTACCCAATTATTGCCATTAATAGAAATTTAACCAAATCAAAACAATTAATTTAATAGCATGTCCTATATTTAATTATTTAAAAATTTTAATGAATTATATCCTTCCATATGGCCAAATGCAAATGATACAAATCTTTAGATATTTATTAGATATAAATTGAAAATGTGTGAATTTCTCTCTTAAACAATTTGACTTAAGTTAAATCTTTAGTCCACAAATTTATTTTCAGGATAATGCTACAATTTCAAAATTAAAATAATAAGACCGTTCTTATTAAACAAGATATATTATTAATAAATAATGGTTTTAGAATTTAAAAAGCACTGAATCGTTTTAGTATCACATAATTTTTATAATCAAATCATAAAATTCACAAATTCTTCTTTACATTTATAAGATTAGCTTGCGATATATTATGAAAATTTTATTCAATGGCATGTAAAGAAATAACAATTCAAACAAAATGTTATTATAATCTAAATTTAATACAATATATATTTTCTAGAAAAAACTTTTAAACAGTACTCAGTGTGTAGTCTAAAAGTTTTCCATTCAATAAAATTTATCTCACTTTTCTATAAGGTTACGATTGATCTCCACCGTGCTATGTTGTACCTGAAATTGTCTACGTGTTTTAGTAGCAAATAAAATCTTTACTTAAATAATCGTTAGACATTAGAAAAATAAGGTACATTAAAATGACATAATAATAAGCACGATGGATTGTGTCAATTCTTAAGAATTTCAATTTGATATTGTTTTAATACTACAATTAAAAAAGAACTGTTTAAGAAACTGTAAATGGCTAATTCTTGAGCAAAATTATTGGGTTCACATTGATATCATTGTTAAAATCTATATTCAATAAACTTTGCAAACTTATTTCTTCATATATTATAAAATGACATAAAAATATTAAGAATAATTGTTAATGAATGTAATATTTCCTAATCAAAACAATTTCATCAATGCTATATTTCGTGCTTCTATCAAATGTTTACGAGAGGATTGCAATAAATTTATAAAAGTCTTCTGTTTTCACTGAAAATCTTTTATGAATTTAATAGCGAGCGTTTAAAATATTTAACATATAATATTCAAATAAAATCTTCATAACAGCTGAGAAGAAAACTGCATTCGAAATTGAAAAAATAAGTTTAAGCTTACAATAAGATAAAAAGTCTGTAATAGCGTTTAAGAAAAATTTCATAAAGGACTATAAAAAAAATTTTTCAATAAAAATAATTCTACATTTTTTTCGTGTGTTTTTGGATACAATTCCTCACAAATTCATATTTTTGTTTGTAATTAACATATCAATATTTTTTTAAGATTTAAGTCCAAGAATATTTTTCAAGGTGTATTCAGTCATCTAAGTAGTTAAACAAAATAAAAATTTTTGATTTTAGCTAAAAATATACTTTGTGCACATAATGTGTTCACAAGGAAATACATAGACAACGCATTGACGCTTAACAACAACACATTGGCTTAACAATTTTTCAAAGCAAATTAAACCAACTTAAATTTCCATTACAGACACATGGTTTTTGTTCACACTTCAAATAAATTATTTCATCTTGTAAATTAAATCTTTTCCAGCAAAAAGAGACAATCATTGTATTATTTCTGTTTCAGCGTTGCAAATATTTTTCAAAAGCTATTGTGCATTCGTTAGTGTAAAAGCTATTAAATAAAAAATTATTATTTAAACTTTTTAATTCAATTATATATTCTTATAAACTTTTAACTTTCAATTATATATTATTAACTTTTATTATAAACAAAATAAAAACTTCATTAATTTTTGCTAGTTGCCATAAAAAATTGCAGTGTCTCCTCTTAATATTGTTATTTAATCATTATTTTGTCAGTTATTTTTTTTTTTTCCGTTTTTAAGACTTTTATTACTTTAGTAAATTTAATATGAATTGATTTAAATTTATTTTCTGCTCTATTTATCACATTTTGTATACTATTGTCTCATTGAAAAGTAATTGTAAAATACATCTAAATAATTTCAAAGGTAATTGAAAATCTTGAAGAGGATTTTTGTAAAATTTATTTAATGGTACTTTTGAAGATTTAAATCATTTATTTCAACTTGAGAAATATTTACATTGTTTTCTATTTCATAGTGAAGCCACATAATGAGATTTATAATTTACTTTGTTTGTTTGTTTTTATTTTAATGATTTTACTTAATTCATTTAAAATTTTTTCTTCAAAATTAGAAAATTAGTACATCACGAAATTCTACAGAACTATTATATTTGTCTTGCAGCTTGTGCGATTATGTTTAATTATTATTAATTTATTTTATTATTTTATTATTATTATATTTTATTATTAATATTCTGTTTCAATCTATTCTTAAATTCCTGATATGTTTGAGCTTTCAAAACTATAAAAATTAAAATTTTGGGTTATGAACTATTTTAAAAGACAGAAATTTCAAAATTGTCGAAAGAATAGAACATTTATAAGATTTTAATGAATGAAAAAATGATTAATGGTATTTTTAAATAAATATATGTAGGCTTAAATTTCATTTCTATAAATATTGATTGTCAACCATGTAACCATGTAAGCATTATTATTTAAGAAAAATTTAATGTAGTACTGAATACTCATTTATTTAGGAAAAATTGAATGTATTACTGAATCATTTATTTAGGAAAAATTGAATGTATTACTGAATCATTTATTTAGGAAAAATTGAATGTATTACTGAATACACATTTATGCAGAAAAAATGGTATTCACTTACTGAGAAATATAAGGTATTTTTAAAGCATTTAAATTGTTCTGGAATTTAATTCTTAATTTATTATAAAATTATTTTGTTTAAAGCATAAACTATTCCCACTTTTGAAAGGTTTATTTTTTCACAATACGTTTCTTTTATTTTACTATGTTACAAGCATTAATTTATTTTATCTATCCTTGATAAATTTCAGAAAAATATCTTTAATAAATCCATATTCTCAAAATAAAAATAGAATTTTTCTTTCAGGATTGTATTCGAAATTTATATTTTATAATATAACTAAAAGAAAATTATTTTATTTTTAAACTGATTTTCCTTTCAGATATAGTATTTTTCAAACTTTACGAATCTAAGCAATGTGTAAGGAACAATGAATCTTTAATGTTATTTAATTATAATACTAATAGAGATGTGAATATGATGATAAGAGAAGAGTATTTACTTTTGTTACCAAAATTATTTTAGAATTTGGCAACATTAATTTGGTATAAGTCCCATGAAGTGTTTTTAATGTAATTTGCTATCTGTTACTAAGTTTGTATTTCGGGAAAAAAGTTTATTTTTGTTGTTTTTTTTTAATTCATTTATTTTTATTTTAAATCTGTGAATAATTTTTATTTATAAATTAGCTACAATGATTAATAAAAATTATAACTTCAGAAACTATTTTATACTCATTGTAAAGTAATGTTATTTTTTGTCATAAATTTTAACATGTCCTGAATCTTAACGACTTAAAAATATTTGAGGAGCAAAGTACTTTAGTAGGTGTATGGATTGAGAGATAAAATTGTAAAAATCATGTAGACATTCAAGTCAAACTACATAAAGCCCACATTTTTAAGACATTGAACTTTAAGTTATTATTGTTTCTATACGAAAGATGGCAAAAATTTGTAGATCCAAAACATTCTGCATAAAAAATGATGTTTAGCAAAGAGATATTTTAATATTTTTATTCATTCTCCTCATATTTTATAACATTTGACGAATTGTCGAGTAATGTGAAGCATTCATCCCCATGTGTCCGTAATGGATAGACTATATTTAGCAATCTCAAAAAGTAGTCAATCTACCTAAATTTATTGGGATATTCACACATAAAAAATGGCGCCACTTATGACTCATATAAACTTCCCATATAAGAATCAACAAATAGTATTCTTTTAGTATAAATTGAATGACAACAGCTTTATCTAGGAAATGTTTGCCATTTTACATTTACCTGATGTTCATTTCACCAGTTGATCTCCATAAACTGGTAAATTTAACACGTATCCGTTTCCAATCATAGAGTTTTTTTATTTATTTAATTCTTTTGGATGTTTGATATTATGGAAAATCAAATGCTCTCCTTGGGTGTATTTTCTATTATATTTATTATGGTACAGATTTATTGTATTGTGAACCACGAAACTAAATGTTATATGTCTGTCTTTTAGACGGTTAATGTATATCGTTTTTATCCATGTATACTCATAATGAGACATTCGTTACTAAGTGTCTGATATCTGAAACTCGATATTCGGGGAGTTTAAAATGAATATTAAATTGGATATTGGATGTTTTGGTAGGTGTTATTCTGAATATCATGCAATGCTGGAAAACTTTATTTAATGTGTATCTAATATTCTTTTAAATGGATATCTATGTAGTTAGTGCTTAAAAGGTAGATACAAATAATATTAAACATCTAGTTTAAATAATATACATGTAGTATATGATAGATTTCGGTGTTATTTCTTGTACATTTATGTGTCACTTCCTGATTGAAACTGCATATCACAGTGGCAATGTGTTGCTTTAACTAACTACATATAACAGGGTAAAATGAAAACGTATATTTTGATGTACATTGCAGTGAGTTTATTCAATTTATCAGGAAGATGCTTTATGAATGTACAACAATGTATATGATATATGTTTGTTTGTGTGCAACATTGCATGATTTTAATATAAATGATTATTATTGTTTATTATATAAAAAGTAGCTCATATTTCGTTGTTTAGGGCATTATATGTATATTCGATGTACTTTCCAAAGTTATTAAAATGATAATTAACCCAAAATTTATAATAATGATGTCTCACTAATAGAGTATTCCTTCTCTAAAGGCTATAACTTTTGGCTATTGTAAAGTCAATCTCTGGACTGTTAAATGGTCAAACTGTAGGCTAGATCTATTGATTCTGCACTTAATACCCCAACATACTCCACTCAGAGTTAAATGTTTCAAGTTTAGATGTTGTATAAATGGATGGTCTATCATTATTTTAAAATGCATGTATTTTTACAATAGACAGTTTGAATACAGCTTGAAAAGTGTTCATTTATGTATTTCCTTTTCATATTTCGATTATCTTCTCATGCACTTTCCCTCTAAGACACGCAGAGTTACAAGTAAAATTTTACTAGGTGTGTTTTCAACACCCTTATCAAAAGTTTGGCAAAAGCATTACTGTAAAAAATGTCTCGCCCATATAAAACACTTCTTTAGCACTTTTCAAGCTGCAATTCTAATTGCCTATTTGATAAATAGTTATATAATGTATAATGAAAATAACTGTATGTAAGTACTGAGTATTGTATTCAATCATGATTATTACATATATTTGAAGCGCAATCAGAAACATATATATATATATATATATATATATATATATATATATATATATATATATATATATATATATATATATATATATATATATATATATATATGTATGTATGTATATATATGTATATATATATATATATATATATGAATCAAAACAGCGCAAATTTTCTATGAGAGTTATGGTGCAAACTGTTTACATTTTATTAAAAATGGGTATAACTGATCGATTTTCTGAATTGACTAGGCTATGGGAGGATAATTAACTAAAATGTGACTGACATTAATCAATGTTTTTCTTCTTAAATATGTGATGCTGGCTTGAAGGGGATATATGAATAATTCCTTCCCCGCCGTTTTTTAACTTTTATATCATATGCAAATGAATTGCAATTTTTGCAGTTTGTAATGCGTTAATAAAAAATTTTAGATTTTATCCTTGCACAGGGAATTATTTTAGAAGCAATGTGCAACATTTTACAAAAAATTGAATTTTGTATTCACGTATTTCATTGCCATCCATACTGCCTTTATTTTTCATTTGACACAAATAACCATCTGTGTCGAATATGAGTTCAATTTAACTAAAACCCGTGAATAAAAAACTTGTTTCTAGAAAAATATTTGAATAAATAACTTTAAGTGAAATTGGAACAAAATGAGCAGCGATGCTTTGGATAGTTATAAATACTGATACAGGATACAAATAAAGATGATTTTTAAGTCGTATTAAAATTAAGTAAATTTTGCTTAAGTTGCTTGCAATTTGTCTTCTTATGGCTCTAACCTTTTCTTATGGCTTTGAACATATTCCTCTCAGTATTTTTAAAGATATTGTTATACTTACGCAACATTCAAATTGTGCACAAAAGAAAATATACTCAAATCACAATAATAATTTACTGATAATGATGCAATTTCCAAATATGTGATATTAATAATTGAATACCATTAACCTAAACTGAGCACAATTTACTATCATAAGTTCCTGTGCAAGAATATATTAATAGTAATTTTTTCATATCCTGGATATTTTTATTGAAATCCATGCCAATTTATTTATAAACATAAAACAATTTTCTAAAATGCTTGAATTGCATGGTATTTATTTCATGTTTTATGGTCACTTTGTGAAAGAATGAAAAGTGTCAACTTCTAGGTGCAGTATCTTTCCTACTTAAATACTTAATTATTTTACACATTAAAGAAATTTTATAAGGTAATTATTCAAATAGTACACTGAGAGAGAATCAAAGAGAGAAATTTCTTGTAGCAAATTGGTGCTAAGTTACTGAAACGCAAGAAAAAAGTTAATGAGATATTGTAGTTTAAGAATTTTGAACAAGTTGCGGGTACAGTTACTGGTATTAACGTCTATATTCAGGTAAATGACATCGGATTTTCAGCAGAAAGATAGAAGAAAACTGATCATCAAAATAAAATATTCTGTTATCCTATTAAAAAAACATACACTACAGAAAGGCGTTGTATAAATTGAAATTGTATGTATTTTCTGTGCCTGTTGAAATTTAAAATTATATCATAATAATTCAAAGTCATGTTATAAATTTTAAAATTTGAAAAGAAATGTGAACAATGATATATAAAGTATTTTTTTTTTAATTTACTTGAACAACTTTGCATGTGATAAATTAGCTGTAAACTGTTTGTGCGTATTTAATTTCTTTAGATGTACTACATATATCAAATGAAATCTTCGGTTTCTTGTGTATAAAATTTAGTTGTAGATGTAGATAACTATTTAACATTGTTCTTTGTGTAGATGCAGTGTATTTCGTGATGAAATAAAACACTATGCCCTCCCCCTTTCTGCGTTTTTTGTTTATAGTTAGCAGTTTTATAATCCTGTTACAGAACATTATTCAGTACAATATTTTCTTAGTGTATTTTTTTTTTTTCTGATTCAAATGTTTTGAAGAGCACATTCTATAGACTCAATGTCCAAGAAAAGGTTTTTTCGGACGTTTTGAGTCGAAATGTTTGAAACTGCCTTTTTTTGTAATGCTTGAATTGAAAAAAAAAACCATAAACCTTGTTGTATTGTTTTCAAAACCTACAAGTTATTCTTAGAAATGAAATTTTTTAAATATATTATCAGTTTTTTGTAATGATGGACTTTTGAACTGTTGTATCTATCCTTTTTTTTTTTTTTGAAGTACAAGAATTTTTGCATTTTTTCTGTGAAACCATTTTTGAGAGTTTTTGCTCAACAGTACTTTTGAATTTTGATATGAAACCTTTTTGTTGTAACGGTGTATCAATTAATCAGAAAAACTGTACTTTTTAAGTATGTGATTTAAAAATTTTGTAATTATTCAACTGTCCTCTGCATGAAAAGACGAGTGAAAATTATTTATCCCTTTTTCTTAAATCAGAATTTTCAACACAAATATCTAGTGAGTATGAAAATTAAAAAATTGTAACGTTTCTCAATTTTTTCTAGGATATTATACTTGTGAAACACTTTCTAGTAACATGTCTTTCATTCACTGTAACTTCGTTAATGCAAAGTAAATTTAAAAATTTTTCTCTCGATGATATGAAATAATAATTAGATGAAGAAACCTATCAACAATTTAGAAAACAAAATCAATAATAATACTTTTCTTAAATGCGTTTATTAGATTCCGTATTGCTAAAATATATCAAGCACATTTATATATAAAAACTTCTTTAGAAAATTTCTAGATAAATATAAATAATCCATTTTATATAAAATTCCTATTTAAAATTTTAAAACAAACAATTTAGACGAATTAAAATATTCTATGTAATTATAGTATGAAAGTTAAAGCCCATTTCATTGTGAAATAAAATGACTACAACGAACATTTTCTTATTTTCATAGAAAGATTATTTTTATATCAAGCTGTTTGAAGTTTTTGAAACCTCACCTCTCAATAACTTTCGTAACTTTTATTTTATTCAACATTCAATATTATTAGAATCATGTAAGATTTGAAAAGAAATTTTTTTAATCATAAAGTTTTTGACGTGTTTTAGGCCTCATTTAAAAGCAAGCTACTAACTACTTGCAGGAATAAATAACTTAATTGAGTTTCCTATAAATATTTCATTTAATATGAATTAGTATCTTTAATTAGATTGATCACAATGCTTCCTGAATTATAAATATTTTTAAGTTTTAAACATTGTTTCAAACAATCATGCATGATTACAACATCCTCTTCAAAACGTAATTTTAAAACTAAATGGCTTTTAACTACGTTAATTTTTAGCTTTATTCATTTCCTATAAAAATATTCGATAATGATTCGTGTTGTGATGATTAAAGCTGGAGGATTCCAGAAGATTTAGATTTTTTTTGCGACTATCATAACAGGCTCAGTATTGAATGTTGAATAAAATGAACAATGAAATTAAACCCTTTACTAATCATTAAATCATTATACGTTTTAAAACAGAAAAATAATAGTAAATGTTTATGCACTCCAAATAATAATTTGACAGTTGATGAGATTAATTAAGAATAGCTAGACTTTTGTATTCATATGAAATAAAAAGAGATTTTTAAGTTTCTCAACTCTTTTTATCATAATAAATATGCTAAGGAATTTTTAATAAAATAAATCACTACATTATACGAAAAACATATGTTTATCATAAATCCTGAAATAGTTGTATTTTTTAATTTTTGATTGAATTTATTTCATCTCCATAGAAAACATTTTTTTTTTTTTTTAAGACTATTTTAAATTTATTTAAAGACAATATTTATAATATCTAAAAAACACTCTAAAAAACCCCTTTAATTTGATCACATAATTTCTTTTAATTGTATTTGATAATAATAGTATAATCCCGAAGAAGAAATTTGAAGATTTTTTTAAGTTATAAACATTGTTTTCTGTTTTTGAAATAGTTGATTTTAATAAAAAAAACTTTTCCCAGATAACAGTTTAATAATGCGTTATATTTTATTAAAAGTATATACAACCACTTTGAAAATAAATGTAATAAAAGTTTGCAAGCACTTTTTCCTATTTAATAATATAGTAACAAGCTTTAACCCCTTTATAAGTTCATCAAATGAATTTCAGGACAATATCCCGAAATGATGTTAAGTATAGGAGCTATTTGTAAATATCCAATTTAATCACCGGAAGTGTTCTTAAGTAAATTTTATAAACATTTTGCATTCAATGTTTAACAATTATTTTAGTCATTTTCAATTTATAATAGATTGATTCCCGTCCACACTTAAAAAAACTTATTACTCCGAAACATTTTCGTAGTGTTAGAATGAACTTTCTGAACGAATAAGTTCACCATTCAAAACAGTTGCATATCATATAGATGAGCAGTAATTTTAATAATGGTTTTAGAAAAAGAATTCAGCAATTTGTACATTTTTTACAAATTTACTCCTCCACCTTGATCAATATAATCAGAATAGATTTTATTTTCACTCGTCTTTTATGTAATGAATTTTTGTGATTTTGAATAATTTTGAAAGATAATGTTTTTAAAAGTTACTTCTTTTGAATATTTCAATGTTAAAACTGATTTAGGTTATCATTTTGAGTCTTTCTTTTTCAAAAATCGTTCCAATTAATAAAACAAACATTAAAAATTTATTAACATTTATTATTTATAAGTTGGATTTTTGACGAAATTATTTCTATTAATGAACATTCCTCCAACGTTGAATGATTAATCAACGATACATATTATAATATGTATTATTATGATACAATAATGCATACCTCCTTTAAATAACATCACCTCTTTCAAGGCACAAGGTACAAATGACAACAAATATATCAAAGAAAAAGCACAGTCTGAATTGTGTTGGTTTAATATTAATTAAAATTATTTTAATATCATTACATTTAAATATATATGCATTTTTTTACATTATTTTTTTTTTTAAAAAAAAAATCAGTTAATTTGATTACCTTCCAGTAAAATATGTAATAAACAATCATAAAATTACAAAAATTTTATACTTCTTTTAGTTATTAATTTTAATTGTATAGTATCTATTCATTTATTTAAATTTTCTTAAAGTTTACATGATTTATATTAAAAAATATAATACCTTAATTGGAATTTAATGTTTTATGAGTTATCAATTCAATTTTAACGGTTTAAAAATTGCAACTAATTGTATTAAATTTCACTATAATTTCATTTGAAAAACATATTTTAGTTATTTAATTATTGGAATTCAATTGCTTATCTTTTAAATGTGCACAGTGAAAGTTTAGAAACTTTCATTAAATAATTCAAATTTATTAAAAAACTTTTCTTTAAATTTAAAGGAGTAATTACATTTCTTATTTTAACACAAAAGCAATGATTTCTGTAGGTCAATTATCATTTTACTTTTACAAATAGAAGTTTCAATAACTATTTTAAAATTCTTAATTAACAAAAAAATTGAGTTATTATACATAACAGTTATTATAGTTTAAGAAATTTAACGCCATTTTCAGATATCTGCATCCAAAATATATAATTTAAAAGATCACTCTGGTTCAATTAACATTATCTGAAAAAACAAATTAATTAATAACTAATATCAAGATGTAATTCTCATGAAGGTAAAAAATTATTTAATTTTGAAACAGCGAACAGTTAAACATAATTTATAAAATATTTTATCAAATATGTATTAAAGCACAAAATAGATAATTTCGTTATTATAACGATGGAGGATGTAAGGAATTACACAGCATATAGTTGGATTTTTTTTAAATGAAGTGAAAATTAATTTTTGTAGAGACTGTACCGCTGTTTGTTTAAATTTGTTTATATTTTTATTTTTTATCTCTTAATGTATATTTTTGGTTTTAGATCATAGATGTAATAAAATAACAATAATAGAATATGTGACTCTGTGTCTTATTTGCTTCATCTTTAAAATATGATAATACAGTAGAGTAGTATTAAAAATTAAACTTTATCAAATAATCTTTAGTGTTCACACAAATAATAATCCTACAAGAATTTTAAAAATGTTTTTAAGCTTTGTGCAGATATTCATTGGATTAATTATTCTATTTAAACAGAATTTCTTATGTCAGATATGTGTTAAAGTGAATTTATGCATTAATTAAGAATTGTCTAAAATATAATTTAAGTTTCAAGAACTCTCATGATACTGCAAAATAATGGAGATAATAAAAGAACAAGCCAAAATAATTATAGCAAAACAAAAAGATTAATCAAACATTGTTTTGTTGTTTTTATAAAAATTTTCTATCACGTAACATATGTGTTTAATGGTGATTCCCCCTAATTCAAAACTCTTAAAAGATTTTTAAAATATATGCCACTGAAAATTGAGCTTTTCTAATATGCTTAAGACATATTTATGCTTAAAATATATAATATGCTTAACTAATATGCTCAACAACAATTATGCTATGCTTATACAACTAATATACTTAAAAAATATTTTTAATTTTTTTTCCCAGTACCCAAAAATAAATAAAATATGATGGTTTAATATTTCCTTTTAATGATTTAATCACTTATTTAAGCAGATAGAAGCAGATTTAAACAGATTGTAGATAAATAAAGACTTTAGGAAGTGAGCTGATAAATTTATTCCAAACAATTGACAGCTATAAAAGGCCAGGAAAGAATTTAAACAATGAATTCATCGTTTCAATCTCACTTACTTATTCATTTTCCCCTTAAGATCCTTTCATGGAATCCATTACATTTTAATTTATATGACTTCATGTTATTTTGAATAAAAGTGTAATGAAATTTGTTCTTAAATAAAAGATGCTAAAAGAATTTTTCCAGTTCTCTGCCTGAAGAATTCATACTAATGATTCAGTAATTTATTTCATCTTATTCTATTTCATTTCATTAATACAAATAACTAATTCATTTATTTGAAATTATATTTTAATTAAGTAACATGTAGCAATAACTGTTCAATGAAATTTTACTTTAAACGTCTTCATTCATAAATAAATAAATAATTTGTAATTTTTAAATAAATTATTAATTAAGCAAATACAATTGTCTTTTTTAGATATGCATTAAAAATGCCAACTAGAAATCATGAGGAACACATTTGTCTCTTATAACTTCAATAAAAAAGATTTTGTGCAGATTACATATTTCGTAGAGTGTTATCGATAAAACATGGGTACATTTTCTACGCATGACCAAATGATATGACTCTTTTATGACAATTGTTGTTATTGAAAGTCTTAATACGTATAATACAATCTACTACTGTGTCCAAAAAGTAAGACCAATTTTCAATTTAAAATTCCCGGAGCTTATGACATCCCAATTTTTTTCTTTTTTAGGTTGTGGGCACTGTCCTTGCCATCTGTGTGAAATTTGACATCAAAATATTCATTAGCGTTTGAGTTACGCTTCGCTTTGTGAGACGCTAAAACTGATTCCGGCGTTTTTTGAAATGTCTGAATTAATTCAGCAAAGAACTTGCATTAAATTTTGTTTGCGGAAGGATCGGTCAATTCCATTTTGGGCCTCAAACGCGTCAAATCTCGATTTGTACCGAAAACAGTGAATGCACCATCTCACACTGCATTGAAAAACTGCATCTCACACTGCATTGATTTCGCCAAAAATGAAACCCGTATCGCTCCACAACCATCGTATTCACACCGTGCAACTTCTGTCTATTACCAAAGCACAAACGACCACTCCGAAGACACCGTTTTCTGTCGATTGAAAAGATTCAACAGGAATCGCTGCGTGCTTTAAAGGCCATCCCTGCCGATGACTTTTTAGCATGCATTGAGGATTGGAAACAAAGTTGGCATAAGTGCATTGTGTCCGGAGGGGATTACTTTGAAGGCCATGAAATAAATTTGGAAGAATAAATAAAGAGTTTTTGAAAAAAATAATTGGTCTTACTTTTTGGGTACAGTAGTAAAATTGTTTTTTTTTTTTAATTTTTGATTAATATTTATGCATTATACGTTAAAATTTTTAGAGTTTATGAAGATTTATTACATCTTTTACCTATTTAATCTCATAAAGTTTTTTTTATCTACCTATTTTGGACAAATGTTCAAAAAAGTGATTTAAATATAAACACACATACAAGAATAATAAAAAGAATTTCTGTAGTAATTTCTTAAAAAAAAAATTTAAAAATGAGATTTTCTAATATAATGATGGTAATATTTATCTCATTATATAAATTTTAAATTTTTTTTCAAAATTGTACACTTTGAAAGTGAAGGAAAAAATTGTTTTAATAGTTTGCATCATAATATTATGAAGAGCATAAAAATAATTTTATGCTAAAAAATAATTTTGCTCAGAAATAGTATCGCTATCTACCTTCCACCTGTAAGCATGTTAAGAAATTCTTTTGCTCAGAAATAGTATCGCTATCTGCCTTACACCTGTAAGCATATTAAGAAATTCTTTTGCTCAGAAATAGTATCGCTATCTACCTTACATCTGTAAGCATGATAAGAAAATGACAGATAAAAATCTTAATACTGTCATTTAATATTAATTTCGAATCCTGCTTTATTAGTTAAACTCGAACACTTTTTATTGAAATATTAAGTTTGTCACTGAAATAAGAAAGCAGAAAGGGTTTCTAAAAATAAAGATATAATTAAAAATAGCCCATAAAACACAAATCCATTTCCATGAAGGTTTAATTCCCTTTTATAATCGAATTTTTATAGCAATATCTTTTAATGTTTCTTTAAATTTATTGAAGAAACTTTTTAAATACTTAAAAATATTTAGAAATGTCTGCCAATTCCTAAAGAATATTTATTTTCAAGATATGAATTGAAAAAGAATTATCAAAGAAATATACATACTTTTATGTGACATAAAAATCAATTCGTATTGTCAAATAGTACTATAATAAAAATGTTTTCTTAGCTGTTGTATAGTGATGTAAGTATTTTTAAAATATGTAAAGATAAAATTCCACTGTCATCACCAACAAACTCCTATAAAATTGCATTTGGGTTGAATGAAAACAATTCAAGAAACTTTTAATTTTAATTAGTAATCATTCTGTATTCAGAGACTAACGTTCATTGTTTTCTATCTTAATTGGTGTTAGTTATTTATTAAGTTCTAACGTGTAATAATCTACTTCATATTAAAGAAATGGTATTAATTGTAAAAATTCTTTATGAACAAGTTTACAATAAATTGTACACATTTTTGAAATTATAAATCTTCACTAGAAAACTATCATTTAGTACACTGAAAACAATTCAGGAAAATTTTAATTTTAATTAGTAATAATTCTATATTCAGATATATTTATGTACATTGTTTTGTATCTTAAATGGTGGTAGTTAATTATTAAGTTCTTACGTGTAATAATTTACTTCATATTAAAAAAATGGTATTAATTGTAAAAATCTTTATGAACAAGTTTACAATAAATTGTACACATTTTTGAAAGTATAAATCTTCACAAAAAATTATAATTTAGTATACTGAAAAGAGAAAGATGTAACATTAATTTATTTTTTAATAACTTTATTTAATAATTTTACAAAAATTTTGTTTAATACTCAGAAATTTTTGTGACATATTTGGAATTAAAATGTAGCCATTGTATAATTTGCCTAATAACCAACAATAATAGCCTAACAAAAATTATACAACATCAGCAAAAAATAAACCCTCTTTTTATCTTTCAGCGTCATACAGTAGGTTACGGTTTTAATACTTTGCTTTAATCTCAATTCATTTCAGTTCAATAAAAAACAGCAACACAAGAAAAATTATCACTCATTTATGTTGGGTTTTAGCTTAAATTTCCTACAGTTAGCATGGTTTCCCAAAATTCCACCTTAAAATATATCTATTGTTTTAAAAATAAACACAATTTATCCAAATGGCAAAGTTGTGGTAGATATCTATTGTAAACTATTTTCTCATTAAACTCCTTAAGGAGCAACACATACTGTGTTGGTGAGGTGAAAGTAATTAAAACTTCCCTATGGCGCCTTGAAAGCTGCTTTCTATCTTCACTCAAGCAGTAATTTAAAATTCTAAGGCGGTCATGCAAACCAAAGTAAATTACAGTGAAGCCTTCACTTATGATGCTGTTGAAGAATGCAGATCCAATTAAAATGAATTGTTCAACAACCATAAACATATTGTACTTCGATGGATTTCACCTTAGTCTAACCAGGAAGGAAGGCTGTGTATATATATAAGCAAAAGAAATATATTCGAGCTTTCCTCAAAGTGGCTTATAAATTTGCAAGTTTTATTATAAATCTCAAAATTAAATTTCCTCTAGAAATAAAATTTGAAACTAAAGATAAAATTATCCGGAATAATTTCATTGTGCACAAAGATTACCTGGAAAACACACTGACAGAAAATAAAATCCTAATACCAATGTCCTAGATAAACGAAATTTGAGAGGCAAGTTTGCACTTCTGAAAGGGGATGTTTATTCAAATTTCACTTATCACGTTTTGCTTTAAATACAGGATGTGAACGTTATTTATCTCCCGGATTGGGCATTGTGAGTTATATTTGAGTTAAGAATGTCTTTAAGAAGGAAAGAAGACAGTATCAGCAGCCTACTGAGTTTGAACTAGGCCGTGTAATATGATTACGGAAAGGAGGATTTTCTTTACATGATATTGCAGATTGACTTGGCAGGAATGTATCACTGTGTATGATTGTTGACAGAAATGATCACTGGAAAATACTATCTCAAGATGATCGGGGTCTGGCCGTTCACGGGCCACTACGGAGAAGGACGACTGCCCTATACGTCTCATGGCAACATAGAATCGTACTGCATATGCAGCAGAAATTGAGCTTCTGTTGACACCAGATTGATACATCAAACATAAAAACCGATTCTTTAATAGACAGCTAAACGCCAGACGCGCTGTAGTGTTTCTGTCACTAACTCCAAATTACCGATATCTGCGGCTTCAGTTATGTTAAGATAGAGCTCATTGGAGGGCTGAGTAGATATCTGTTATGTTTTCAGAGCCATTTCTGCCTTGATACCAGGGATGGTAGTATATTGATTAGAAATAGGCCAGGCGAGCTCTTCCAGCCAATCTTTTTGTGTCGTACACATACTAGACATACAGTGGGAGTTATGGTCTGGTGAGCAATTTCCTGTAATATCAGAAGACTCTCGTAGTTTTCCCATGCACATTAACAACTAATTTGTACATCAGACAACCTGTTGTACTACCATGTTTTTTCACCATTCCACATGTCATTTTCCAAAATATAACGCCCATCCCTTACCGCTGCTGTCACCCACCGTACTCTGCAAAATGTCAACAGGATGACTTGGTCAGATCTTTCTTCCATCTAGCACTTATGGGACATTAATGGACAATAAATCCAATTCCTCCACAATAAACGCTGACAGCTGGTGATTTGACTTATAAAATTCCACAAGCATAGAACTCCATCCCACAAAATCACATATGGCACTTGAACGATACAATGTATGTTTGTCTGCATGCTTGCATTGAAAAAAGTGGAGACTACAACGGTTATTAATTAACCACCATTTCACATTCGAAATGGCTCTTCTCACGCAATCGTTTACATGTGACCTTGAAACTTTAATCAAATAAATATATTACCCTGAAAAATGCTTTGTCTAAATTTCATTCCTTTAGATTAATTTATTCTTCACGTTAAGATTTCATTTTCCACCGGTGAATAATTGAAGAGAATTTCAAGTTATTATAAAGAGGATGGAAATTCTTGTCTGAAAATTATGAAGATTATTGATTCTCTTCCTAATCTATAGATACAATTGCTGATTTTATTAAAAACTTTTTAATATTTTATTTAATGGTTATTTTTCAGCCTTTGTTTTATTGTTTTTTATTTCTAAGAATGTTTTTATTATTGCAATTGGGGTAGCAATATTGATAAATTTGTTGAACGATTTTTCTGGGGTTTTTTATTATTTATACAACATTACTATATAAAAATTAGATAACAATCATAAAAATAAAATATTTTGATCAATTGCATTATATTACAGATTTTATGTTGCAAAAACAATACAAAAAGAATAAAAAGAAAACATCGAATACTGTTTCGGAATTGTAAAAGTTTAAATGTCCTGTTTGCCGACACCTTTTAACATTTTCAAAGATTTTAAGATAAAGTCTTACTGATTCAAAAGTCTAAACTTCTCATGAACGTAACATTACCATTCCTACTTCAATTACAGGGACTTTTCTTTAAATTGATGTTTAAAAAAAAATACTTAATATTCTTTTGTAATGCTTTTCATACGTTTTAAACAAAACCTTTTAATGCTTAAGAATGAATTTCATGTTCAGATTTCATGCTTGCCCTACAAAAGGTAAATGGAATACTTTAATAATCTGATTTTTCTTTCAACAACAAGAAAATTGAAAACAACCACAAAAGACAACACTTTGCATAAAATCCTGAATGACTAGTGATTTTACAACCCCCTTTTTCTTATCCTTACGAGGTGGCATTATTATGACCTTAAGATCATCTTCTTTTTAATAATATACGTTTTGAAAGCCACAGTTATAACTTTAGTGAGGCTAGACGATATAAAAGGCGAAACCGGATGCATGCTTTTAAGATTGATATTAGAGATTCTGCCGTAGCCGGTGTCATCATATTAAAACTATGAACAAGCATCATACGCTTTATGAGACCTCCTAACATTGTAAGAACGTCATTTCGCTGCGCTAGCCTGATAACAGAATTTTTCAACCCTCATTCTATCCCGCCAGGCTTTCATCCCTTGTAATCGACTACACGCAGGCCGAATGAATAGGAAAAAACTACCCTGTAAAAATAACAACTGAGGAAGGATGCAATAATGACTGCAGATTATCGTGAATGAGATTGGGGGCATTGTAGAAGTTCACAATGTCTTTTAAGTTGAGATCTACGTCGAAGCATTGGAAGTTATAGGTAGACGCCCTAAGAAATTGAATGGATAGTCGGAGGACGCCCTCAGTGATTGAATGGATTGCTAATGTGGTTGGCTGAACGACAGGAAGGGAATACATATTCTGTGATTTCTTTTTGTTTTCGACCGGAATACATGAAAGAGAAAAATTATATCTTGTTAAATGTGTATAAAGGTGTATGTTATATGAGAAAAAAAAAGGTTTTTTTCTTGTAACAATTTACATCAAAATATCTCATGAATTAAAATATTTCTAAGTATATCTTCAAACTAATGAAAATAGATTATTTTACATAATATACAATATTATATATGTAAATGTATATAATATATGTATTGTTTTACATATAAATACATATAATAAGATAATAATATACAATACATAATATACAATATTATATATGTATAATGTACATAATATATGTATTATTTTACATATAAATACATATTCTGTGATTTCTTTTGTTTTCGACCGAAATACGTGAAAGAGAAAAATTATATCTTGTTATATGTGTCTTATAGCGAGGTAAAAAAGGTTTTTTTTTTTTTTTTTTTTTTAACAATTTACATCAAAATAGCTCATGAATTAAAATATTTCTAAGGATATCTTCAAGCTAAGGAAAATAGATTATTTTACATAGTAGAAGTAATGTTTTAATGTTAAGAAACAAAGATGACCTTACCAGGGATGAGTTTTTGAACAATAGCATATATTCAATTACAATTGAAAATATGTGTCAAGATCTTATTTTTAGTTTCAACAGGAATCGAATTTAAGTTACATTACAGTTAAATATATTTATTAAAAAAGTATTATCTATTAAATAATAAAACAAAATAGAAAAGGAATAGATTTATAAAACAAAACATAATTATAAATTATAAAAATTTTAAAGGTATTTTAAAGGCTTTATTTAAAAATGTATAGCATGTCAATGAAAGCTCAATATAATATTGTGTCGAAATATATAAAAGAAATATAAATTCAGTTTTGATGATGAAAAGAGGAAATTGTTTAAGATTGATACTCATTATTTGATATGATAATACAAGTATCGTTATGAAAATTATTATTCAATCTCAAAAACTCATTTCAAAATTTTCTTGTAGTGTTAAGAGACATTCATAGAAACAAAACGCTTGATTAGTGAATTAATAGATATCAAGGCAATCTTATATATGTCATATTGTGTGCTACTTTTAATGCTGTGGCCGTTATGAAAACGACTAAGATATTTAAAGAAAATTTCTTTTTATTTGAGCATATCATTTTAACAGATGTATACTACCACAAAGCAAAATCAATGTCATAAATTTGAATTTATGATTATTAAATTAATCATTTAAAGTGAAAGACAAGTTATCAATGTTGTTGCTCTGCATAATACATAAATAATAATGTTATTCTGTCAAATGGATAAGCTTATCAAATTTAGATAGCTTGAAATTTAGCATTACAATTTAAGAATCAAAGTTTAAAAGGATCGCCTTGATCATTATGAATAAATTTTAAAAGAAATTAACTTTCGCGTTGATCCTGAATGATTTCGTGATTCCACGACCATTCTTTAAAAACTAATGGTAAAAAGAAAATCGGAATTAACATAAATGTTTCTAAATGTAACTATATGGTACAAAATGGCAAAAACCCCGTATCAAGTCGTACAAAATATAAATTTTAATTTTAATTTCTTTAAAAATTCCGATAGATGGCGATTTAGAATTTATATTATATACACTAGCTTGCAAATCTGAAGCAACAAATGCATTTTCCAATATACAATCATGAAATTGTTGAAAAGGGACGTTGCGACTAGTACAGGGAAACGGCAGCTCAGTAGAAAGATGATGCATATGCAAATAACAGTACTGTAACATCAGAGGGGACATCATGTCATGCAAACGCGTTGAATGCGGCAGCTCATTGCCAAGGCAAATGACTGGCTGGTAATGAAATAACAGTAAATGATGGCCAGTATATTATTGTGCAGGCGAAAATACACCAGAACGAAACATTAGGCAACATCGCTCAGCAGTTACATATGGCAACCGGACGATATCGCGGTTTACTGCGGCCAGACGTCTGCATAAAGGTGGCCTATTCATCCGTCACCCTGAATGCCGCATACCAATAACAGCAGCCTATCAGCGGCACAGTTTACAATGGTGTCAAGAACACAAAGACTGAACATCTCATCAATGGAGTCATGTTCTTTTTACTGATGAGTCATTTCATCCTGAACAACAATTTTCAACATCAGTTGATCTGGAGGGAGGTAGAGATACGATTTCATTTCACTAACAGCAGGGAAACAGGCAGCTGGGGTGGTCCTGAAGATCTTGTGAGCGGAGGCATTATGTTGACTGTACAAAAGTAGCTCCATATTTTCAAGAACGCCTCACATATCGGAGATTGTTACTGGGATTAAATTATCCTCCTCCATGTACGTCTGTTCCGATGTGCCATTGATCCACACTTTAATTTTGTGGACGATAATGCACGTCCACACAGGACCTCTGCTGTTGAGGAGCTTCTAGAAAGTGAGGATATCTGCAGAATGTATTTGCCAGCTTACTCCCCTTATTTAAATCCCATCGAACATGAGTAGGAGGGTTTGGGGAGACGCCTGAACTAAATCCTATCCTGAGAACATCAGACAGTTTAAAAAGATGCTCTTTGAAGAATAACAACTCTTATTCTTCATCATGGCTAGACAATGTCTTTCACTAAAGCCATTCTGTCGATAGAGCCTTTTTGCTGCTTTGCTCCAAAATGTATATGTGCAATTAATGCTTTGTCTACAATACTTTCTTCATCCTATAAGTACCGAATTGCGCCACTATAGTATGAATTTCATGTCTACCTCTTGATTTTTTGCGGAATTACGGCAAAATCAAAAAAGTTGCTTAAGTTCTGCACACTAGTGCATTAATTAAATGGAGAGAGATGATTGATAGAGATAAATGGAGAGAAATTGGATGGAGAAAATTTCAATAAGATAAAATTTTTACGACCAAATCTCAATTTTTAAAATAAATACTAATAAATACTAATAAAATAAATACTAATAAAAAATATGAATATAGATTACAATTTTTTTTTTTTTTAGTAGTTTAGGCTCATTTTTAAATTCTAAATAGTGTTTATTGATGTTGTCTTTTGAACACTGGTCTCTTTGTCCTGAGTTATTCGTTACTAGAATGTCAGAGCTGAAGCAGATTCAGTGTTATCCCTGTTGGACAATGAGGATCCTATAGCATCATATTAACATTATACAACAGTAATCTTGAGGGAATATCTCCAAGAATGCCATAGAGAGAGGTCACTCCTCCTCTCCTTCATGAAACCAACTTAAGGACATTCCAGGCTAGGGTCAAGGAAGCTTTTGTCTCGATATTGCTGGTCATTTTTAAATCTAACATCCTTGGATTAACCCAGACCAACCTGGTTACTCTCAACTCTTTACTTACCAATCTTTATTTACCAATCCGCTCAGATGCATTTTTTAATAACGTTTATAGGGTCTATTTAATATGCATGATGAGGGTCTATTTGTCTATTTTGATGCTTAAAGTGTTTCATTGTTGTTATTGTTAAAATAAATATTCCTAGTTGAGAAAACCGTTATTCTTAGTATATCCTTCAGCTGTAAAATATGAGGAATTTTGAAAACTTCGATGGAGAATTTTGAAAAACTTTTGATGGCAAATTTTGAAAAATGATGGCAAATTTTGAAAAATTTGATAGAGAATTCTGAAATACTTCGATGGAGAATTTTGGAAAACCGATGAGGGCTTTTGAAAAAAATTCCCTATCTGGTTTTGATGGGAAAACCGATGGGGAATTTTAAAAACTGAACTAACATCACTTTAAAATTCAACTCATTTCAATCTGTTTCATTAAAACTTTCATAAGAAAATATAAAAATCGTAAGGAAATGCTTTTAAATATATCTCAAATAATAATATATTGTGTTTAATATAACATTTAAAAAAAAAAAATTATTTTTACAGACTTTTAAGTACCAAAAAATATTATTCAATATAATAATGTTATACACATTATTCAATCTTGAATGAAATTTTTTTAAATATTTCTACATTTTTTTACATTTGTATTCCTTTATATTTGAACAGATTAATTGTTAGAAACTCAAATTCTTCACTTTTTATTAAGATTATGCTTGTAAATTTGCCTACAAAGCAAAAGTTGAAAGAAAAAAAAAAAAGTGTAAAAGAAAATTATAAGAAAGCATAAAAAAAATGTAAGAATTAAAGTAATTAAAGTAAAAGAAATAATTAAAGTAATTAATGTAAATTAAAGTAAAGTAATTAATAATTTAAGAATTAATTAAATTTAAAAATTAAGTTATTAATTTTAGAAATTAAAAAATTGGAAAAGTATAAGAAAGTAAAGTTGACAGATTGGAAATATCTTCTGGTCTCAAAATGTCTTAGGTTTCTCGCCACAATCCGAATTGAACTAAAATTATTATTTGGTATTTATATAGAAATATTATTAAGCAATAACCATGACAATTATTTCGACCAGTATTCTAATTTCGTGTCAACTATGAAGTCTTATTATGCACTGCTTAAAAATCTTGTCATTCGTCTTCTATTATAATAATGCCTTCTTCAATATTATTCAGTACTAAATTGGTATCGGTCTATTCAATTTTATTTTGATAAACATATGGAAATTTTAAGATTCTTCCATTGAAGCATGTAAGATATAATTATAATAAAAGTCTCCTAACGCCTACGTTGCTGTTACCAGACGCAATTCTAGTTGCGGTTTAAAAAAACAAGTTCAATTTCTTTATAGGATCTCTCTCGTCATAAAGTATTTTCATTAAAAAGTTTTTGCAGAGTTGAATTTAATTATTCTTGGAGATTTTAAATCTGTTGAATATATTGGCTGAATTACTTTTATATTATTATTCCTCCTTTCTAAGAACTCCAACCGAGCTCCTTTATTGTTTTTTTACTGCAGAGATAAAAGGACGAGGCTTTTTGCTGTATTGCACTACAAAATTGATCCAAGTTTTTTTTTTTTTTAATTTTATGATTATATCCTCCAAACAAGGTTGATGATGTTTTTCAGAATTAATAGTCTCCTCTCTTTTTCCTTGTTTTAGCTATCCACAATAAAATTGGTTCATTTGATATTCCGCTATAACAATGCCTTTTTAAAATTCATCTTATTTTTAGATATGTTATTGCTTGATTGTTAAGGATTTTGGTTCTTCTACTTTAAAAAAAAAAAAATATTTTTAGGTGTAATCCAATTTTCATGGACTAGATTTTCTTGATTATTAATTCCTCGGTTTTCTCATTTTTATTTTATTCCTTATTGACAAATCCCAAAGAAAAACTGTACTTTTCAGAATTATCAAATATTGCAAATAAATCAAATTAAGCATAACTGCTCATCTAAAAGTTAAATAAACTTTGCTAAAAGAAATCTAAGTTGAACTGGTGAAAACTATGGATCACTTTATTTCTTTATTTTTATAATAAATAAAAAAAAAATGATTACTTTTAGTAGTTTTATAGTATATTGGAAACGTCTGAAGTTACTTTATCTATTTAAAAATTTCTAATAGTATTATTAGATCATAATTAAGTTATTTATTTTAATTTTAACTAACACAGTCCTGTAACCATTAAATTTCAAATTAATCCCATATTCACACATTGCGTCTATAAAATGACTAATAAAATCTATCGATCAGGGTACGATACGTAAAAAATTCCGAGTAATTTGTTTTGAATACCTTTACTAATTCTTGTACTTACGATTAGTACAGTTAATTCTTGTACTTATGAGTAATGCTAAATTGATAATATTTTATTCAATTTTATTATGATAAACAGATTCTTTCATTCATAATACCCTGATTTTCTTAAATCGTATTAAAAATTATGTGATGGAAAACTTATCGTAAAAAAATAATTTGTAATATTATTAAGTTAACTTTGTTTAAATATTTATATGATATAACAAAAAAAAAATCAGAAGAAGCAAGGTTTTATCAAAATCGAAAAACTAACTTTAATTTCAATAATTTGAGATTGGGTTGCTCATAATTGAGGTTTTAGCATAAGAGAAGAATTACCTTTTAATTTGAATAATTTGAGGTTGGGTTGCTCATAATTAAGGTTTTATCATAATTTGAGAAGAATTAACTTTAATTTCAATAATTTGAGATTGGGTTACTCATAATAATTTGAGGTTTTTATCATAAGAGAAGAATTAACTTTAATTGCAATAATTTGAGATCGGGTTTATCATAATTGATGTTTTATCAAAATAGAAGAATTACCTATAATTTCAAAAATTTCGAGGAATTTTAAAACAAGCATACTAAACAGAAATAAGCAAAACAGCAAAACAGGCTAAAATAATTCAGTTTAATAAAATATTATATTCTGTCACAAAAATATTCAGTTTCAAACAAATAATTAAAGAAAAATTCCGTTACGTAATCTTTTCTTTTATAATAATTTCAGTAAAAGCATTTAAATAAAAAACTAATTTTCTCCGAATATTTTGAAAACAGTTTTATCTGATAGTTACCTAAAACACTAATCTCTAAGGAAAATAAAGAATTCAAATTTTAATCTTGATCATAAAGATAATTTCCCAATAAACTACAATATTCCTATCTATTAAGCTGTAATTTTTTTTTAATTTAAACCTCAAAATTATTTTTATTTAATATCTTAAAATAATTATGCATTTCATTTTAAAAATTACTTTTCTCTTTTAACTAATTTTTTCCATATCATTTAAAATGAATGTACACATCTCAAATAAAGGATAGCGGAATAATGGGAAAATATTATTCTACATTTCAATATATATATATATATGTATATCAGTTTCCTTATTTAATGTTTTTATTTTATTTTATTCACAAAAATATAAATGTTAGTCGAATAAGTATATAAAAACAAAAATTGTGTTTATACTATTGTTTATTTTGAATGGAATTCCACTTTTCTGAATGGTACTCGATAAAAATTTTACGATTATATATCCCTTCTTGAATATTTTTTTACTTAAATACCGGAATAAAATCTTTTATATTTATTTCATAAATTCAAATAAAAAAAGTTTCACTTCACAGCAATTTCATTCGATCAAAAAAAAAAAAAAAAAAAAACATTTAAAAGTTTAAAGGAAGATAAACATGTTTGTATCGAGAGAAATTTATTTTGCTCCAAAAGAATCTATATCCTTTTGCATGATTTGTTGGATTATATAAGAAGCATTTTTGTAAAACCATGTGATATGAAAAGAGTTATTTCTTATAACGTTGCTTGATCTTTTATTTGTTTAGTGTTACAATTTCTTCAGCGATGAATTTATTTTTTATTCAATTTGTTATCAGTTTATTGCGTTCTGCTATTCAATTTGTTATGTCACAGATTTCTTCTGTATCATTTTATTAATGATGTGAATGAATATTTTGTAGCATTTTTCCCAAGAGAAGAGTTGTAGCATTTCGTACACAGGAGAGAGGAATGTATAAACTTTAACAAGTACATAATAACAACTTATCACTCAAATTTAACAGCAGATATACAGTGTTGTGGATATATATATTACATGCAATTAGTGCTTTGTACTAATGAGAACAACCTGTCACTCAATTCTTATAGCAAATAATCAGTGTCATGGATAATGAGACCTCATGAAATCAGTGATTGTCTGTTCGACCTTCACAGGCCGAAACAATTACAGATGAAATATTGACTATGTCATGAGTTGTTACATCAGGATTCGTGATAAAACCGTGGGCTGAGGAAATGTCGACTCCAAAGAGGAGTGAGGGAAACTGAGCCCCCTTACTATTGACTGTTTTTCTTAACGGGATGTTTTTAGAGAAGAAGGAGAAAGTTCTGCTACGAATCGACAAGAAGTGTTGTTTTTTTTTTTTTTCTCAGAAAGGATTGAACAGGCTGGAGTTTCCGCCTTTTTGCAAAGCAAGCCCCTTGTAGTTTCTTGTATTATGTCGTGTGATAATTAAGGTCTGCCGCAGACTAGGCAATTAGATTCGTCGTATTCTCGAGAACTCTAAAAATCTCCATTTTTGGACTCAATCAGACTATATTTAATTTTAATTTTTGTTTTAGTAAATAGAGTTCTGCATATATATATACAGAACTCTATTATATTATATATATAGAACTATATAATCCACTTTAAGCTGTAGGTCCGTCTCATATGACTGTTGAGCGTTGGGCGTAGGGCTGACAACCCTATCCTGTAAAAAGAAAAACATCACTCGTCTCGAAATCTGCCAGTAATTAGACGGCCTTGGCCCACACTGGGCTGTTGCACCAATGATAATGATATAGAATTATATATACAGAAAGTCGGTGGAATTTTTTTGGGGGGGATTTCTTTTGGTGCCATGCCGTTTTCCCCTTCTTCAAGTATCTTCAGTTTAAATTTGAAGTCATTGTGACGAGTGGTTCATTTTTATAAAGCATTTTGAGAGTGGGACTTTAATTATAATCACCCTGTATATATAATACTTGTAAATAAATATTAATGTGTTCCCGTGAACCTGAAAGTGGTCCTCTTCTGAAAGCCGTTATAGAGGCCGAGATGTTACAATGCTTTCATTTTCTCCTCATTGTCGTAAACATCTAAAATTTTATCATCTTCCCTAAGCATGTCAGAATTTAACTCAAGTGAATAAAAACGTCGAAATAATTAAGCCTTTTATCAAGAAATGTATTTTTAATTTTTCTTTATTTCGTTTGATGTAGATGGACTGCATATCACACTTGAATTCCTCTGCCATTTATTTGCTTGTATTGCAAAACCTAAAAAACGATAAATTTATTAATAATATATTCATGATTCAAAATAAATTTGTATTAATTGAAAAAATATTTAAAAAGAACCTTTAAATCTGAAAAGAATTATAATCATAAAGAATATTGGCATTAAAATTAAATAATAAGTTGATAAACATTTTATAAAACAAACATTTCAGAAACCTTATAATACCGTAGCCACTAGTTAAAAAAACAAAAAAAAAGTTTTGTACAATAAAAACGCGATATAGCAGACTACGTTTTTTTAGTTTGAATTTTTTTCTAAAAATTACCTTATAAATGCAGCATAGAATGAGATATTATATTAACAATGATGTTAGATTTAAGAACATTGTTAATTTAGTACCTCATTACTATATTAACAATGTTGCCTTTTAACTAAACTGTGTTATACATAGTAAGCAGGTGAATTGTAACAATTTATCTTTATAGAAACACTAAAAGAACTTAAAATAGAGAAATTTTGTTTGTGCTACATTTACAATTAGAGGAGGTTTTCAGAATGAATAACATTTCCTCTGTATTATGAATAACCTTTATTTTTACTTATTTATTGTTAATAATAAAGAATTATTTGACTCAGTTTAGAATTATTAGTTATTTATTCATCTGAACAATTAAATCTATACACTAATCTTGAATTTATTATGTATATATAGATAGTATAGATTAGAGTATAGAGTATTATACATATGAACAATTAAATCTATACTCTAATCTTGAATTTATCGAGTGAAATATTATACCACAATTACTGTGTAGTGAAACAGGCATACTTTGAAAAAGTAAAAATCAAAAGATTTATGTGAAAATCATACGAAATTTAAAAAAAAAATTGTAAAAGAATTAAAATTATAGATATAATTTTAATTTTAAAAACTTTTAAAGTATTTAAAGTTTAAAAACAATCTTACGAAGAAAATTGTAAGTTCATATTTTTAGTTTGTCATTTTTTACCTTTGTTCATATTAATTCCGCAATGTAACAGGTAACTCATATAATCTCAAAATAGTGTTGTTAAAATATATTTTTAAGCGTTTTTTGTTAACATAGAGTATTTAAACTTAATTTTATTATTTTTAACAGCTCTAAAAGTGTTTTACAATGCAGAATATGGCATGGCTTCTAATAAATCAGAAATAACAGAGAAATCAGGCATTATCATTAGAAATTCTCACTATCTTTTGAATCAGTAATATTAATATGAAATAATCGCAATTATTTAATAATATATAAAATGAATAACCTACATGAAATAGTAAAATAACAAAAAAAAATTTATAAATTTTAAGAAATGTTTGTAAAAGTTAACTAATATTTATAATATTAACATTGTGATTAGATGAACACATTTCTTCCGTTTTGAGTATTTTTAATAGGGAAGTAAACACTGAATTTTGCTTTTACTTGTTTTGATGTTCCTAAACACTGAATAATCTTTGTTTACTGGTAACTTAGGCACAGCTATTTTTCGTACCAGGCGATGAATAAATTCCTTTTACACCTCAATAGTCCCCCCCCCAACCCCTCCCCCCCACACACACAAAAAAGACATGATTTTAATCGAGTTATTCTGCAAATTACGATTTTTAAGTTTAAAAATAAATGGTAAGGCTATTACATACCATTAAAACTTAAAACCATTCAATTTACCATTAAAACTTGAACTTAAAATGAAAGTTCCCAAAGTTATTTCGAACACTGCGATGATTAACTTACAACGGTTGATAAAGGTTAGTTGATAAACGTTAAACGTTAAAAACATTGATAAACGTTAAACGGTAAAAACATTGATAAACGTTAAACGGTAAAATCATTGATGGACGTTAAATATTCTAGTTGATAACGTAAATGTATTATCAGTTTCTTCGATTTGCTTAAATCATAACTAATATAGTTTTAGAAGTTTAAATGTTTCAATCAATGTTATTTGCCCTGAAAAATATAGTTTTTAAAATTAAGAATCTAATAAAAATTTTTACATGATATTTGGTTACACACCAACAAAAATGTAATTGATTGGAAGAAGAATTTAAACCCTCAATGTCACAACATTTTAAAATAAAAGATACCAATAAATCTTTAATTTAGTACAATTAGATTTATAAAAATACATTAATATGTTATAAGTACACATTACAGCAAATACATAAAAATTCAGAAAGGATAAAACACAATCACAATAAATGGAATTATAATATAGGAAAAAAAAATTAATGGACATAATTTAGGAAAAAAACTCAACTTTCTTTTTTATAATTTTATTCGGAATTTTTATTTCTATGGTGAGACAGATTTTTTGTCTAAAAACTTTAGGAGCAATTTTTATTTGCTATCTAACGAACACTTTTAAATAATTCTTAATTTCATAGCATTATGGATTCGGCATTTATTTCACATGGAAATTATAATTATATATATATATATATATATATAATACTTATTTGTATATTTTATTGTTGTATTATTATTTTCTTTTGTATGTATATATATTTTATAGTACATTTATTATATTTTATTTTTATTATTTTTCTTTTGTATGTATCTATATTTTATAGTACATTTATTATATTTTATTATTTTTTATAATAATTTTTAATTTTATAGCATTATGGATTTTTGCATTTATTTAACATGAAAATTATATATATATATAATTTTCATGTGAAATAAAATGCAAAATTCATAATAATTAACAATAAAATATACAAATAAATAAATATATGCATATATATATATATATAAGAATTAATAATACTACATTAGTTCATTGCATTAACGTTGAATCTAATAATCTAAATAATCAAAAATATAATTAAATATTCAATGTTTTAAAAATAAGTTTTAGAAACTGGCATTTTAATTGATGCAAAAATGATGAAATGGCGTTTGAAAAAAAAAAATATATATAAATATATATATATATATATATACATAGAACAAAAATAATACTAATTTAAAAAAAATAATAAAAAAATTTATAATTAATATTATTAATAATTGAAACAAATTTATTAATAAATTTGAACTAATGAAATAATAATATATATTTATATAAAATAATATACGAAATAAAATATTGAAACTAATATTTTATATATTAATTATTATATAATAATAATTTGAACTAATTATATAATAATAAAAATATAATATTTACAATAATTTTTGAAATATAATTAAAATAATAAAATAATTGAAAATATAAAATAAAATAATCGAATTATAAAATAAATAAAATAATATTTTTATTTAATAATATATTATAAAATATAATAATTGTATATAATATAAAATGATGGAATTATACAATAAATAAAATATAAAATAATATAAATGTAAGCACTTTAAAAAATTTATTTTTTTAAATTATAAAACATTTTTGATAATTAATATATATTTCAAATATTTATTTATATATAAAAATATAATTTTATTAAATAATTGAAACTAATTTACTTATAAACAAGATTACGGTGAATTTTTTAGGGAGAATTACCGACGGAAAAATCAATGATCTCTATGCGGAAAGAAGTGGAGTTCCCTCCGACTAGATTTCGCCGATCTCCCGGTGAGTCACTATTTCAACTTGTGGATGTAGGGGACGGAACCGGTCAGTATCAGATGCATTTATTTTAATAAACTCTGTATTTCGCAGCGATGCAACAAAAATATCCATTATTTATCTTGAGCTATCTAAGGTAATGTGTGTTACGCACTACTCTGTCCAAAAAGTAAGACCCATTTTCAATTTAAATTTCCCGGTTCATTAGTGTTTGAGTTACGCTTGGTTTTGTGAGACACTAAAACTGATTCCCGGCGATTTTTTGAAATGTCTGAATTAATTGAGCAAACAATTTGCGTTAAATTTAGTTTGTGGAAACGTATGGAATATTGCAGAAGGCATTCGGTCAATATTCCTATTTCGAAAGAATTGTTTAAAAGTGGTTAAAACAGTTCAAAGAAGGCAGAGAACGAGTTGAAGACGAAGAGCCCTCTGGTCGAAAACCAACTTCAACCGACGAAGCTCACGTCAAAAGGTTAAAGATATTGTGCTTGCAAGTCGTTGATTTACAATTAGAGATCTTGCTGATGATGTTGGAATTTCAAAATTCCATTTTAAAAGATGTTTTGGGCCTCAAATGCGTCGAATCTTGATTGGTACCGAAATCACTGAATGCTCCAGTTCCCACTGCATTGATTCTTCGAGACTTTTTTTCATTTCAGTTTTCAAAATGAGTTTTTCAGTAAAAATAATATTGTTATTTTAATCATCAGCGCATTATAAGGATAATAAAAAAAACGCATTTTAAACATAAAGCAAAAATTTAAATATTTATTTTGTAAGATTTAAATGTATCTATAGCAGTAATTTTAAAAACTTTTAGTTATTTTTCTATTGGCATTTCATTACACAGAAAGAAATTAAAAAAAAAAAAAGTTTAAACAGTAAAGTGTTTCTGAATTACTTTAAAAATGTATTAAGAAATTCTTTAGTCCATTTTTTCAAAATGCACTTGAAATAAGCCAATTTTTTAAAATACTCAAAGATTTAAAAAAACTACAACGTCGTTAACTTTTAGCTAAAACGTCAATAATAACAATTTTATTTTCTATTATTATTATTATTATTACTTTAAAATTCATTCCACATGATTTTTCATATTGCAGTAATTTGCATTTGAACAATTTTAGTTACTTTTTTTCTATTAACATTTAATTAAACTGAAAAGGATTAAAAAAATGTTTTTAAAAATTAAAATATTTCTAAATTGCTTAAAAAACGTATTAAATTATTTTTCAGTCCATCATTTCATGATACACACTTGAAGTAAGCCCTTTTTTTATATAATGCTCATAAAATAATAATTATTATGGCAATTGAATTCATGTAATTTTTCTTTCATTAAAGTAATTTAGCTAAAACGTCAACAAGAATTAAAATCCATTCTACATGGTTTTCCTTAAATATATGTATAGCATTTATTCATATTTAAACATTTTAAGTAATTTTTCTATTAACAATTAATTCAACTAAAAAGAAATAAAGATATAATTTTTATATTTAAAATATTTCTAAATTACTTTAATAAGAACAGAAAACTAAATAAGAAATTATTTAGTCCATCATTTCATAATACACTTGAAATAATCCTTTTTATATAATATTCATAAAATAATAATGATATTGCAATTGAATTCATCTAATTCATTCTTTCGTTAAAGTAATTTAGCTAAAACGTCAACAAGAATTAAAATCCATTCTACATGGTTTTCCTTAAATATATGTATAGCATTTATTCATATTTAAACATTTTAAGTAATTTTTCTATTAACAATTAATTCAACTAAAAAGAAATAAAGATATAATTTTTAAATTTGAAATATTTCTAAATTACTTTAATAAGAACAGAAAAAACTAAATAAGAAATTATTTAGTCCATCATTTCAATAATACACTTGAAATAATCCTTTTTTATATAATATTCATAAAATAATAATGATATTGCAATTGAATTCATCTAATTCATTCTTTTCGTTAAAGTAATTTAGCTAAAACGTCAACAAGAATTAAAATCCATTCTACATGGTTTTCCTTAAATATATGTATAGCATTTATTCATATTTAAACATTTTAAGTAATTTTTCTATTAACAATTAATTCAACTAAAAGAAATAAAGATATAATTTTTAAATTTAAAATATTTCTAAATTACTTTAATAAGAAACAGAAAAACTAAATAAGAAATTATTTAGTCCATCATTTCATAATACACTTGAAATAATCCTTTTTTATATAATATTCATAAAATAATAATGATATTGCAATTGAATTCATCTAATTCATTCTTTCGTTAAAGTAATTTAGCTAAAACGTAAACAATAGCATTTTAATTTTACTATTATTATTATTTTGAAAATTCCTTCCACATTGTTTTCCATAAATATATTTATAGCACTGTTTCATATTTGAATACTTTTTAGAGTATTTTTTCTATTAGCATTTAATTCAATTTAAAGAAATAAAAATTATTTTTTAAATCTAAAATGTTTAAAAATTACTTTTAAAAACGTATTAAAAAATTATTTAGTGCATCATTTCATAATACACTTGAAATAATCCATTTTTATACAATATTCAAAAAATAATAATGATAATTGCAATTGAATTAAATTAGCTAAAACGTCAACATAAATAATTTTTTTATTAATATTAGTATTTTGAAAATTCATTCCACATAACTTTCATTAAATATATTTATAGAATTTATTCATATTTAAACATTTTAGGTAATTTTTTTATTATCATTTAATTGAACTAAAAGAAATAAAAATATATTTTTAAAATTTAAAATATTTCTAAATTACTTTAATAAGAACAGAAGAAACTAAATAAGAAATAATGTAGTCTATCATTTCATAATACACTTCAAGTAATCTATTTTTATAATATTCATAAAATAATAATAATAATTTCAATTGAATTCATGTAATTCATTGTTTCATTATTGTAATTTAGCTAAAACCGTCAACAACAATAAGATTTTTATTTTATAATATTATTATTTTGAAAATTCATCCCATGATATTCCATAAATATAATTATAGCACACATTCATATTTTAACATTTTTAGTTATTTTTCTTTTAACATTTAATTCAATTAAAAGAAATATAATTTTTTTTTTTAATTATAAAATATTTCTGAATTACTTTAAACAAAAAACGTATTAAGAAATTATTTAATCCAATTATTTCATAACACACTTGAAGTAAGTCAATTTTTATATAATACTCATAAAATGAAAATATTTATTGGAATTGAATTCATGTAATCCGTTCTTTTCATTAAAATACTTTAGCTAAAACGTCAGCAATAACAATTTTATTATTATTATTATTATTATGAAAATTCATTCCACATAGTTTTCTATAACTATATTTATAGTATTTATTTATATTTAAAATTTTTTAAGTAATTTTTCCATTAAAATTAGGAAAAAACGACAAACTTTATAAATTATTATAGATAACATATCAATATATGGAAATAATATCAACCTAGAGTATTTATATGAATACAGAGTAAAAAGAATATCAATATAGAAAATCTATATCAATAAAGAGCAGAACACAGTTTAATGTTCTAATTAGTTATGAGCTCTTCCTTGAAACAAAAAAAATCATTAAATAATAGAATCCTAATAAAAATAATAAATCATAATAAAAATAATAATAATTTCAAATTCAAATTAGGAAAAAACGATAAACTTTATAAATTATTACAGATAATATCTACATACCAATATATAAAAAGAATATCTACCTAGAGTATTTATATGAATACAGAGTAAAGAATATGAAAATCTATATGAATAAAGAGCAAAACACAATTAAATGCTCTGACCGGTTATGAGTTTCTTCCTTGAAACAAAAGAAACAAAGAAATCATTAAATAATAAAATCATAATAAAATAATAAATCATAATAAAATAATAATTTCAAATTAAAATTAGAAAAAAACGATAAACTTTATAAATTATTATAGATAATATCTACATCAATATAAAAAATATCAATCAAGAATATTTATATGAATACAGAGTAAAAGAATATCAATGTAGAAAATCTATATCAATAAACAGCAGAACACAGTTTAATGTTCTAAAATGCATTATTTTCCTTGAAACAAAAGAAACAAACAAATCATTAAATAATAAAAATAATAAATCTTAATAAAAATAATAATAATTTCAAATTCAAATTAGGAAAAAATGATAAACTTTATAAATTATTATAGATAATATCTACATATCAATATATACAGTGTAAAGAATATCAAACTAGAAAGTATTTATATAACAGAAAGTGTAAAAAGAACACTGAAAATCTATATGAATAAAGAGCAGAGCACACTTAAATGCTCTAACCGGTTATAAGTTTCTTCCCCTTGAAACAAAAGAACAAACAAACTTTAAGTCGATTGAAGAGCGTCCTAACACTATTGGTGGTTACTGTGGGGTGTGTTAAGTACAATAAGCCTCCCACGTGAGTAAATACTTGACACAAAGCAATTGAATGATGTGGGCCTCATTTAATCATCTGAAAATCATATAACCCCCCAACTGATGAGAAACCTACCCCTAGGGCCAAAGGCCATCAAGCAGGAATATTTAGGTTTTCACAAAGAAATTATAGGCTGTAAAGTTCACAAACGAAAACAGTGGAAATTTTATTTCAAATATGCAGAAAAAAGTAACAGAAAACAGAATTAAAAATTTATTAGTAATAATGTTTTATTATTACTTTTTACTATAATAATTGTTTTATTATTATTATTATTATTACTCAATTTATTAGTAATAATTGTTTTATAAAGTAATAAAACATACTAGTTAGAATTGATATTTATAGATTAGGAGGAATAAGTTTTTTGCCCTACCTTATTTTT
>BPLR01015461.1:0-16552 GCA_021605095.1 Caerostris extrusa | reverse complement strand
GCCTTGATTAGTTAGATGTCAGAAAAAGATGATGTTGAAAAAATTTTATATACATAATTACTATAAATATAGTCAGTAAATTTTTTACACATTGTTTTACACATTATTTATCCTTTTAATTTTAATTTCAATCGTCGTACAGAGTAATAATAAATTAAGTAACTGTGTAATTAAGTAACTGTAAATTAAGTAATTGAGTAATAATAAGTAACCCTTTTTGAATAAGTTTTAAAATTAATAATATTTCACAATTTTAAAAATATTGAAAAGCTATTGAGTTTTTATAATTTGTTAAAAAAATATTAAAAACTTATAAAAGCTTACAACTAGAATAAATTAAATGCAATTGATAGAATTTATTTTTTAGTGTTATTTTAAATATGATGAAGCTTCAACTTAAAATTTCAATTAAAGAAATTATTAAAGAGATATAAGAATAAAAATGTTATGATAATATATTCACTTCTTTAAAGCTGGATTAAATGTCTAAATGCCAACCATTTTGTTTATTCAAAGAATTGAAGCTCATATCATTCTTTATAGGAGGAACCAGTAAGTGCTTGGGTCTAAAATTTAATTCTGAATTAGGAAGATTAGACAATAGGAAAAATAAATGGAATTTTTCAATTATAATAAGCATCAGTTTATTAAATTCATAGATGTTAGCTTTGAAGCTGAATTGAAATGTCTTACATTTATTTTGCTTATTTAGATAAAGGCTACATTTCTTCTTCTGACATAAGTCAGTTGTGAGTTTAGGGTCATATTTTTACTTAGATAGATTAGACATTCTGAAACATAATATTAAAAAATTACGAATTTTTTTTTTCAAAGAAAATAAGCATTATTGTTGTAAAATGTTTAAAATTAATGCATGTGTCTTTGGGAAAATTCAAACGTACTGAATATTTTTATAGACATACTTACTTCAAATAATAATAGCGCATTTGTCCTTTTTAATTGTAATCGCCCGTTCATTTCGTCTTCTTCTTATATATATTTTCTATGTAATCTTCAAAATCTTTGAGTGTAATGTAATAATGCAAATAATTTTCTTATTTTCACAAAATTAATTTTAAAAATAAAATTTAGATACTCTAGTAAAACATAGCCATCATAATTTCTCAGTCTATGAATTATAAAAAAAAAAATTTGATGTGGCTTTTTGCTTATTTAATAGATATAAAATGTAAACTATCTGATTTCATTCTTTTCATATGTTTTTATATTTGGAATATTTTAAATAAACTTTTATGTAAATAAAAGTCTATTTTTATCTCAATAAAGCACAGATAATTTGCTGTTAAAAATAATTATAACTAAATATTTTTGCAAATAAAAATTACTTTTTTAACAAAATGAAAAATCATTTGTATCTAGAGTTCACAAACGACATTGCTGGCATGGAAAATATTAATTATAAACGGTTATATAGTACTGGGGACAAAGTTATGCTCAGCCCAATGCCATCCAAAAATAAATACGACCTCATTTGAGATACAATTCATTTTGGTTAATTATTGATATTTTTGATAAAGGGGAGTTTCAAAATGAGATATCCATGTATAGTTAATAACCAAAAGCAAAATTTAAATCAATTATTATTAAAATTAATTATCAGTTATTATTTTTTTAATCTAACTTTACATATTGCACCTATTTTTAGCTATTAGTAATCAAATATTTTTAATAATTAAAGTGTCATTTAAAATTTACCAAAATAACAGGAAATATTGATTACAAACAGAATAAACAAATAGTTTATTGCAGCTAATGTATTACAAGATAGGAAAACACCATATTTATACATTTTTAATATAGAACACCATACCTGTGCGAGTGACTGGGGATGATCTGTTTAAAATTGTTGCAGTTCCTGGTATAATCTGGTCTGGTTTTCTCACTCTTATGACTACGCTGTCTGATGGTACCACACGAATAACTACAAAAAAATATTAATAAACCTTACTTCACCGAATCAGAAAAATTGAAGTGAATAACATATTTTCTCATGAAAAAGAATTTATTTCCTTCCAAAATTCATAGAAATTGAGAACGAAAATTTTTATTTCAAAGCGTATGTAAGGTTTATTTATATACTACATCTCTCAGGTTCTTTGCATTTTTAATTGTTACTAATTGTTTGTTTGCATTTATAATTGAGTGTTATTAGATAATCTTTCCATGTCATAAAAATACATTGATTGCTGCTTTTTGAGTATTGTATAAAGCATAAAAGGCATAAATATTCTTTTTAATATTAAAACCAATTTTAACTATTAAGACCTGGGTAATACTAACTTTATGTAGCTAAGTATTGTATCTCTCAATTTGGATGCTCAGTTATATCTGTAGGGTTTTTCAGGATTATATAAGATTAATGTATGCATTACTTAATGCGCAACAGATATTTTTATAAATTATTGCATATTTCCTGTATTCCTATATTTTGTGTATTCCTTCAGTATTCTGGCAGGGCGGGACGAACATCCATGAGTATCTCCTCATGGATGGAGGAGCTTCTGTTGTGATGGAAACCAATAGGTAGAAGTCTGACTTGACTCCGTGTCGCTGAAGAAGGAGGGCAGTGCCTTCGGGAGTGGACTTTTAGGGGGAACGACACCGCAATTGCATATCGTATAGGAGAAAAACCCGGAAACCTCCCTCCAGGTATTCCGACTGATGAGGCAAGATGCTGAACATCACAAAAACGCCATCGAGTTTCCTCTTTTTTGAAAAAGTGCCTACAAACAAAGACGCCAGCGGATTGAACCTCAGTCCTAATGTTCACCAGTGGAGCACATTACAGTTAAGCCACAAGTCGGGCTAAAACAATAGTTATAATGGACACAATTAGCAAATTTGAATCCGTGCCTTCTTGCATGGGGAATGCGCACTTGAATAAAGAACAAGTTGAATAAAAAAAAAGCTTCGTTAGGAGTGGGGTTTCGAACCCACTCTTTCTTGACCTTGACCAGCGGCTTGATGACCCAATTAGCTAGCGCTCTGGCCTTTAGGTACCACAGGCAGGTTCGTATCCTGGCGGTGGTATGGATGTTTGTGAAGTGGTTTGGAATCCACATTAAACTGTAGGTCGCTGTCTAATTAGCCCTAAAGTGTGCACAAAATGACCGTAGAGCAACAAACCAAACCTTATGAGAACCAGAGCTTAAATCTGGAGAACCAGAGCTACTCGCTCATCCGAAGTTAAAAAAATGCGGAACGCTTCACGATTTTGAGTGTCATCGTTGCACAAGGCCATGTTAATCTTACCCCGCATTAATTGTAACACTACAATTTTAGTATTTACCAATATAATATGTACAGCCGAATCGAGTACAATAAACATGCCTCTGCCCGGAATCGAAACCCACCCGCCAGTGTATCACGAGAGCATTCTACCACTTAAACCACCGATGCTTTTTTTGTTTCAGTTGCATATGTGCAATTCTTTATTCAATTTCTGCAGAGCAAAGCCATCAAAAAAATTCACTTGAATCAATACAAAGAATATGCACATAAATGCACTATGTCATCGCTCGTATTTATCACAAATCAATTCGAAGATTCTTATCGTGCGGGGTTTGTCATCACACTTTCATGTCACGTATACGAAATTCATCAAGTAGATAATTCAAGGTGAAATATCACCAAAAAAAAAAAAAAAAAAAAAAGAAAGGTAAACGTTTATTGAACTCCTGCCTTGGAGTAATAACATTAGTATCTTCAGATGGGGTACGTCTTTTACTACGCACCTACGACCTTGTGTGGAGTCAGAGCCAAGCATACATGCACTCCATTAGGAAACGTTCCTTTTCTTCGTGACATGTGTGCATCGTAAAAATATGTCTTACTCTTTCGGTGTGTAGTTAGTTTCCTCTCGAACTTTCTTCTTTGACCCCTAAGGTTTTGCATTCCTGAATTGATGATACCTTCAAAGCAATCACCGGAAAAAAATTTATTTTTTTTTTATTTGTAAGAACATTCGAGAGAGAGTTTAAACTAGCTATATATGCAATGATATTAATTTTCTAGCATAAAATGTTGTAAAGCAAAATAATGTTATCTAATGTTTTCTAGTATAAAAATGTTATAAGCAAAATAATGTTATATAATATTTTCTAGCATATTATATAATGTTTTTAGCAGATTATATAAAGTTTTCTAGCATATTATATAATGTTTTTAGCATATTATATAAAGTTTTCTACATATATAATGTTTTCTAGCATATATAATGTTTTCTAGCATAAAACGTTATAAATGTTAAGCTAATAATGATTTTCAACTTTTTTTGCGTTTCAATACCTTACATATCAAAGAAAACATCTGACATTTCTTACAAAATATTTTCATTATCAAAGTTCTTAATAGTACAGTAATAGCTTTGGTAATTTTTAATGTATTTTACAGTGTATTTTATGATAGCAATATATGAAAAGTAATTTTTTACTCAAAAATATGCTGAATTTTAAATTGCGAAAAAAATTATCAATAGTATCAATTACACATTTTTGCTGATATGTAATGATAAATATCTTACAGATATCTTAACATGACAGATATCTTAATGGAAAAATAGTCAAACATTTAAATAAAATGATTTTAATAAAATTAATAAATATTTAAATAATTTTAATAAAATAATTTAATAGTCAAACATTTAAATAAAATAATTTTAATATAATTAATAAATATTTAAATAATTTTAATAAAATAATTTAATAGTCAAACATTTAAATAAAATAATTTTAATAAAATTAATAAATATTTAAATAATTTTAATAAAATAATTTAATAGTCAAACATTTAAATAAAATAATTTTAATAAAATTAATAAATATTTAAATAATTTTAATAAAATAATAATTTAATAGTCAAACATTTAAATAAAATAATTTAAATGTTTGACTATTTCCATTAAAGATATCTGATATTTATCATTACACCTCAACAAAAATGTTTAATTGATACTATTTATTATTTTATAATCAAAAATAATGAATAGGAATTTTTCTTCAAAATAGGATACGTTGTAAAGTAAGTTATCTCTAGGTTATTAAAAAACATTTGGTTTTGACTTCAGATTAATAGAATCAAAAACACCAGTCCTACATAAATACATTGATGTGAAAGGAATTTTGATTTTTTGTTTTTTTTGGTTTAAAATCAGAAATTTCTTGATAATCAGAACAATAGACATTAGTAATTTAAAAAATTCGACAAAAAAAATATTTATTATTTTCTTTTAATTTTCTAAAAGTCTAGAAATTATTTACTTTTTCCTGAAGAGAACTCGTTTCCCTTTTCAAGCCTTTCAAAGATTGTGGCAAGCAGTTTGAGAATTATTGTTATAGAGAATACTATAAACGGGTCTAATAGGCGAGTGACTAGCGATCTGGAGCTCGGTAACTGCAGGTTTCACGTTTTGAGTCCCGGTGGTGCGATGGATGCTTTTTAGTAGCTGGGAATCCACTTTTAAACCGTAGTCTAATAGAACTGTAGGGCATACTCTATAGGTAGCGTAGGGCGTGACGTAAAAACAACATTTACGTCACTATCCCGTAAAAACAACATTTCACGTTTCGGAATATGCCAGAATTCTACATCCAAAGTCATAAAATATCTAATTTAATATTGTCAAGTAAGGATTGCCTGAATGGCCGAGTGGCTAGCGCTCGCTCTGGCGCTCGGTACCTAGGGTTTCCGGTTCGAGTCCCGGCGTTGCCATGGATGTTTGTAGTGGTTTGGAATCCACTTTAAGCCGTGGGTCCCGGTCCCTAATAGGATCGTAGAGCGTTGCGGGGGCATTGTTACTCCGCGTCCGTGGCTTATCTTCAAGTTACACGCTCCCTGGGTAATGCAAAGTGAGTAACGTCTGTGCAGCGTTTGTCTTAAGGCATCCAAGACCAAACTGTCTAAGTGTTTACCTGCTGCATTAGAAAGAAAAAAAATATATATTAAATAAAAAATAATTTTCACAACAACATTTTTGTTGTTGTTGTTGAATGTCAATGAATTTCTTTTCACTTATGTATACTACGAACATCCCACTGAAAAGCTTAAGTAGAGATCAATACTTTCCGGGAAGTTTTTCAGAAATAACTTCCTAGTATTTGTGTGTAGTAGCTCCAGAAGACTTCCGTCAGGCAGCTCTAAAATGGTTACAGCCAGCTGATTCGAATATAAATTTCGTACATCCTAGCTGTTCCTGTTATGAATCGGGCAATAGACATGCATCATACAGAACACGTATTTAATAGAAAGAATTGCAAAGAATTTAATGTCTATAGAGAATACCTATAAATATTATTCAAAGACTTTTGGGTCTTCAAATGATGGCGTTTGATTACGTTATGCATACAGGATATAAGAAAGAATGATATCTGTTTTACACCAATTTAAATTTTACCTTTATCTTTATAGGAATATTTTAAAGAAATTGTTGTAGAATTTTATAGCAACCCTTTCTTTCTTCTTCGTTGGGGCCAATTCGCCTTTGGTATCATAGGCGCTTCAGGTTCGAATCCTGACCATGACATGTATGTTTGTTAGGTTTCTTAGTTCCGGAATCCACATTAAACTGTAGGTCCCGGTATAATTAGCCTAAAGTGTGCAAAAAGGGACCGTAGAGCGACAAACCAAACCAAATCTTCTTCATTGGCGCAGACAGCTTCCATGGCGGGCCAATGCCACTATCGTTATATCCTTACTTATTGTTTAACTGTTAATTTACTTACTTATCGTTTAAAATAACATAAGCTTCCTTTGAACGTTTAGTTGCGCAAATCGTATTCAATTCATTAGAATTCTATACCTCATTAATGTATTTATATCAAATGAAAAAAAAAAAAAAAACCCAACAGAAACCACCCTGATCAGGCCACCTTGAACATAAATCGTACTACATTTTTCCACTGCATGACTTTCGTTTTCATGATAAAAAAAAATTGCGATGTTTTAAGTTTTATTATTCCAATCGAAATTACTTTAACTTCTAATAATAAAGTACCGAAAGATTCCAATCGAAACTGCTTTCACTATAATAATAAAGTACCGAAAGAGTTTCACGACCCATCCACTTTTGATGAAGGCTTGACTCTGCCTTTTCACCTTAACCCCAAGCAATTACATGGGAAACGATGTTACAAGGAAGAGATTGGCTACTGTTAAGAAATCACTTGGCCGTTTCCTCCTGCATTCGAGAAAACACTCGAAGATTAATTCCGCCTACATTCGTAGGTATGATTGTTTACATTGATTGATTCGAATTGGCGAAAGGATGACATCAGAACAATTTCTCAAAGAAAGAGTCCCTGAATATAGGTTTTATTATTATTATTATTTTGAAGGAAAGAAAACAGTTTACCTTCGATTGTTTTTAAAACGGCGCAATTTGTAAAACATGGCTAAGCCATGAAGGATTTTGTACTCATTTAAAACGTAGGTTCCCTTTGGGGTTAGGTTTATTGTCTCTAGACGGTTATTTTGTTCACACGTTGGGCCAAACAGACCGGGGCCTACAGTTTAACGTGGATTCCGAACCACTAACAAACATCCATGTTCCCATTGGGGACAGTAGTAGATTCAGATGCAAATGGAGGTCATTTAGACATTCAACAGTCGCAAATGGGGTGTACCCACATATTTATGAATTTAATACAATAAAATACTTAATAGTGTGCAGGTTGGTCAACCAGATGGGTGTGGTTGGGTTAAGACACTTCAGGGACAGGTTAGAAAACTCACAGCTTTATTGACACACGCACAAACATCACACACATACAATTAGAGACATACAATATTTAACACATTTAATAAAGATAATTCTAGATTCATGGAAGGATTCCACCTCTTAGCCGAATACCCGCTACTCTCCTACACGCAAGATGCACGAAATATACTTTACTCTCTGGGTGAGAGTTTATAGGCCAATTGATACGCAGTGTTGCGTTAAATATATTTCCACCCGGATGAGAGACTATAAACTAAATGTTTATCAGCGGGAGAGCAGGTTGCACTGTACTTCCTCTCGAGCGTGAATTTCGAGGCCAATTGACCATTTCTCGTCAACACCACAGGAGCCGCTCTTACAAGTGTGTAGGAAGAAACACTGTTACCACTTTAAAAATATCTACTGTTTTCATGAATAAACATTTTATCTAGCCATCAAATAAAATTATAATGATATTAAAACATGTATTAAAATTCTTATCTTATTGCTAATGCGTAAATAAGCATCAAAAATTTTTAATTAGTACTAGATATGCGTATACTTAATTTGCTTTAGTATTGTCAGTGAAATTAGATTTAGTATTCACAGTATTTAGAAAGTTGGTATGAAAAGTTACAACTTACACAATCTGGCGTGTTTCGATAATAATATGGAAGTATTGGGTTTATAATTTTCTCATTAATAAATTACTGCTAGCTGGGCTTAATTTCGTAGATTACAGGCACTTCACTAATTAAAAGATTACAACATTTTTCATTCCAAAGACCACAAAATTTTTATTTAATTGCAAAAAAGAGGGCATTGTCATTTTAAATATAAACACATGTATTTTACTCAGATTACTTAATACTGCCTGAAGGCAGTATTTTTTATAGTTACAAATAGCACAGTTTGGTTTACATTCAAGAATAAAAATTACACAAAATAATAATTATAATAAAGTTATGATATTAATCAGTTCGATTAACAAGCAAACAAAAATTACTATTATTATTTTAATTTATGTTTTGCCATTAATTATTCTTATTTAAATTCCATTAAAATAAGTTATTTCTCTAGAGTTTTTTTACAGACAACAAATTGATTTATGCAGCCATCTAGCAATTTATTTAGTCCCAACAGAAAATTGTAATGGCAGAATAATTGGCATCGCAAACTAGCAAGGGGTAATATATTTTTTTCCTAATGCAGATGGCAATCATTTAGACAGTTGTCTTGGATGCCTTACGGCAAGCGCTGCACTGACGTTACTCACTTAGTACTACCCAGGAGGTGTCTGTAGCCTGAAGATAAGCCACGGACGCGGAGTAACACTACCCCCGCAACGCTCTAAGATTCTGTTAGAACGGGACCTACAGTTTAAAGTGGATTCCGTACCACTACAAACATCCATGGCACCGCAGGGACTCGGAACAAGAAACCTATGGCACCGAGCGCCAGAGCGCTAGCCACTCGGCCATCAAACTCCACGAGGAGTAATATAACAAATGCAATAATATGTTGGCATATACAATGATGCAATATAACAAATGCAATAATATGATGATATATAGAATGATGAAATATAACAAAATGATGCGTGCATGAAATAAAATCTAGACAGTGATAACTAAGAATGTCTAGTTATTTTTATGAGCTTCGCCAATAATCCATGTTTACCCGTGAAAGTAATATAAGTCATAATAATCGTTATTTTATAACTATCTATAAGTCTGTTGAAAAGTTAATTTATTTAAATCATGGCAAATTTTATATTTCAAAATGTCTGAATCAAGAATAAATACCGACAGTACAGCGTTTGAAATATGACTCTTCTACAAACCGATCATTATCTATGTGTTTAATTCGCCAAAAAGGTTGTTTTCAGATGAAACCTTCTAGACTACAAGAACATTTGAATAAAATGCACGCTGATAAAAAGGACAAAGATTAACCCTATTTTCAAGGATTGGAAAATAAATATTTAAAACATTCAGTTATATCAAACCTGTTTTACATCGTCGTATAAACAAAGAGATGAATTACGAATCTCATATAATATTTCATTGTTAATCGTCAAAACGGGAAAACCACACACAATTGGCGAGGAATTAATCTTGTTGGCAATCAAAGAGTAATGATAAAGACAGTTCTTCATCATAAGGCATCGTCAGATATTATCAGAAAAATTCCTGTGAGTAATAATTTAAAAATGGCTACAGAAAGAATAGATGAAATGGCTAAAGACGTGGAAATATCATTATGCAATTGCTTCAAGATTTGCAAATGTTCCATTCAAATGGGATGAATCATCTCTATCAAATAATGAAGCACTACTCTTATCATATTTCTGATTCATTAAAGAAGAAAAAGATTCGTCAAGAGTTATTGGTGTTAAAAATTTTATATCCGATGCAAAGGCAAAATTGATATTTAATACTATGAATAAGTGTTTCTGAGAGAAAGAAATTGCCATTCATAATGTTTTGTCAGATGCTGCTGATGGTGCTCCAGCAATAATGCGGTGCCATAAGGGTTCCTTAGAGCATTTGAAATAAACATTACCAAATGTACTCGCTGTACATTGTAAAATGGTGATTTGAATCACTCAGTACCATATGCACTCGATGTAGATTGCAACAAAATGGCGTCACTTAATTGACAGACGTTTAAAATATTTAATGATATTCTTTTACAATTAAGGGGTGATGAGTTGAATTTAATTAAAACATAAAACATCAGAGCTACTTTTTTTTTTTTTTTTTTTGGAGAATACAGCCATTTTCTCACATTATCCTCAATCTCTGTAAAACAGGAAGATTTACTTATTTATTTCAGATATATGGGCGCTCTTCATGCTGATTTTAGGGAGCGATTCCAAGATATTTTGAACAACCAGAGTTGAGCAACCAGATTGTGACCTGGGTGATTGGAGGCACAGATTAGAGAACTCATAGCTTTATTTACACACGCACAAAAACCACACACTTACAATTAGAGACATACAATGTTTAACACATTTAAGGATATATAATTATGGGTTCGTAGAAGGACTCCACTTCTAAGCCGAAAATCTGATACTCGACTAAGCGCAGGATGCGCGAATTATACTTCCTCTCCGGGTGAGAGTCTTTAGACCAACCGACCATTTCTCTTGACGCTCTTATCAGTGGGTAGAAAGAAGCATGGTTGCATCATGAATATATCGAGTTGGGTATTAGATTCTTTCGCTTATGCAAATACAATAGAATATTCAAACTTAGAAGAAGAACTCTTAGAACTAACGAACCTAACGAACCTAACCTAACGAAAAATAAAATTCAGAAACGTGTACCAGGAATTCTGACTACAAAAATCAATACCAGCTATCCTGGATTGCGGGCAAGAGTGCAGAAATTTTTAGTTACATTTCTTTCATCGAATTTGGCGGAACGTCGGTTCAGTGCAGCAGTAGCTTATTAACTGTCTAAGAAAAAGAACAGATTGCTCATTATTGAATCAGAAAATTTGCGACCGAGGTTAAGGAAATTAGAACCCGACATAAACAAACTGTTAAAATTTCACCAGCCTCAAATCTCTCATTTTCATTCTTTTATTTTTTTATTAATTTTGTGTTCATTTTTAAATTTTTAATAAACTAATTTGTATTACATTTGATGGCCCGTGTAGATTAATTTCTATTTTGTGATTCTTAATAAGATATATAGATAAAATAATTAACTGTTAAGGAAGAGGGGAAGTGGAAATTTTATTTTTGTAAATGGAGCTGCCCAGAAAAGGTGAACTCTTGATTTACTAAACACTCTTCAAGTGAACATCTGATTTAAGGCAACCAACCACGTTCAGAACTGAAAGTTTTAAATAATGTTTTATAGAAATTTTCTTATGCTGTTGTTAAATTAGATTTTAAAAGATTGATAAACATAAAAGTTAAAGCATATTAACAAAAGTAATATACATAACTTTTTTTGTAAAATTTGGCAAAAATTAGCTAAGAGGTGTATTTTTTTATTTTACGTAAACACTCTTAGCTAAAAGAATAAGTAAAAATATTGCATTTACCTGCATCAATGTAGACATATATCTATTCTGCATGCATAGAGCTAATGAGATGATAATATTCCAAAGTATAGCTATTAGAGTCATTTAAAAGCAAAAATACAAGAAATAAAGGAATGCTTTTAACAAAAATTGAAATAACGCATATCTAAATAGGTATATTTAAAATCATTTTAGTTCAATGCATACATAACATCATTAAAAACACATCGTTAAAATTTCGTTAGATTCGGAAAAATTATTAAAATATTTATGACTGTTATCGTATGGCGATGTAGTAAACAATACATTTTTTCAAAAAATGCAATTTAAAGTTTTGAATGCAGGAATTCAGTATATAAGTGGATCGTAGTTAAACAGTTGTATCTCGCCTTCTAATGACCCTAGGAACACACTCAAAACTGTTTTCGAAAGCTAAAGACTTTATCTTTAAAATAAAAACAATAAAAATTTTCGCTTTTTTTTCTACGAAAATCAACATTTGAATTTGGTTGGTTACCTTAATTGTTTTATTTTAAAAAATCGAATCCGTCTTTCTAAACGATCGAATCCGTCTTTCTAAGGATAAATGACTCAAATTTGTGTTATATTAAAAGCAAACCAAAATTCTCATCTGTATGAGAAATCACACAGCCGTACTGGTAAAAGCGAACATCTTAAGTTGTCAAAATAAACATGCATCTTAATGTTTTAATTGACTCATATTCATAGGTTACGAATTAAATCTATGACGTCATCTTCCACAGTCTCAAATTCTGTCGTTTAGTGAAACATGACATGAAAAAAAAAATTCCATTCCTATCTTAAGTAATTAAATAACTATAGTTACTTTATAATATTTTCAAATAAAAACAAATTTTCAATGAAGCCTTACTTCTAAATTAAATATTTTTATGAAAACTATTTCAAAGAACTTAATCGGTCTTTTTGGAACAATATTTATTTTTCTTTTTACTTTGTAATAAGTTATTGTTTGAAATAATACTTAAAATATTAAAGATTAAAACAATAAAAACATTCTGGTCATTAAAAAAAAACATTAAATTGTTTTGATAGGATTGAAATCATTTCTATGTATTTCATAATAATTATTGAAATAATATGTTTTAGAATCTTAAATGAATCTTATCTTATCTCTAATATTATCTTAAATGAATCTTATCTTATCGTCTTAAATGAATCTTATGTAGTTTACATTACATATAATATTTGCAACTAAATATAGAATACTTAATATAGTTCACCAAGCAGCAGTATAACAACTTTTCATTTAAGTAACTTTTGTGCAAATGTTATATAATAGATTTAGGTATTAAGAAAATATTAGAATAATGAATTAACTATACTACATGCAAAACGAATTTTCGTATATTGGTTTCTTAAATTTCCTTAGACAATAAATAAGTAACTAAAAAATGAAGTGAACTTTTGTTTTTGAAATCAATTATTAAATTTAAGGAACTATGCTTTGAATTTGCAATAAAATTTTTTTACATTTATAGTAAATAATTAATCTAAAATGCTTTCACACATAAGGTAAAAATTATTGACATAGAGATAATTTTACCTGATCTAATGGCCTCTGCCTAATGTGAAATTAGGCAGAGGTTGGTGGTAGAACAGTGATGTAAGGCAGAGAAATGAATAAGGCCCATCTACTGGACTCTGAACTTAACACGGAATGGTGGTTTGTGCACTCCTTACTGGAGAGCCAGGGAAAACATGTCCTGTGTCACGGACTTTTATTAGTGTGCTTCTAGCTTTTAAAATTTGTATCCTTAGAGCATTTAACTTGTTTTTAAATGCTTTCAATACCTTTGAGTCGTTTTTGTTAAGAATTCTTGGTCTTTTCTTTTGTAATTTTTATTTGTTAATCTTTTTTTGTTTCTACGGTAAAGGGGCCAAATGTGTATAGATTGAGTTCCAATAAAGCCATTGGTTACAACAAAAGACAACAACAACAATCTATCACTTTACTTAGTTAATTCGAAATTTTCAAAAGGAAAGAAAAAGAAAGATGTCATAGTAGCATTAATTTCATGATATTAATTTTCTATTTTCCTTTCATTATTTTTTATATCTATTATTAATGTTGTTTTGAGCATCAAAAAATAAAGGAAACAATTACACCTTGTAAATTCCATGGTAAAACCTCAAACATCCGACAATAATTAATCTTATAATAAATATTCATCAAAACTGAATACAAAAAAGTAATTTTCCTCAGCACTAATCATAGTAAAACATGCTTATAATCATTTCTCTTGATAATTATTATTGTTATTTGTATTGTCTATTCTGGTACTCAAATGTAATCTTGATTGAAATGTTTAGACTTTTAATATTTTATTTAATTAAGTTAATATTTTCCCCGAGCATTTTAAAAATGTTTGAAATTTGTTTTAAATTATTTATATTAGGTGTTAAATCTAACTCGTGCGATTTCTCTCAATGCAGGCGTTAAAAGATAACCGAGTATTACTCGCATTATCAGATGAATCAAATTGGAAACTATTTCATGTCAAACAGCTGTCATTAGGCTTTTGATGCTTAGCATATGTCATTTCATTTAAATGAGAAATATGTATTATTATTATATTTAAATGTGAACTATGCATTGTTATATTTAAATGTGAAATATATATTATTATTATATTTAAAAGTGAAATATGTATTATTAATATATTTAAATGTGAGACATGAATTATTCGTATATATAAATGGGAAATATGATTATTGTTATATTTAAATGGGAAATATGTATTATTGTAATATTTAAAATGGGAAATTTGTATTATTATTATATTTAAATGGGAAATACGTATTTAACTTTGTTCATGCCGAATGTTGTAATGAAAAAAAAAAACATTTGAGGGTAAATATTACTTTTCTATTTTTTAAATAGAAGAGATAACGTAACTAAAACGATTGATTTCTTGTAGACGCTTACGAGGAACATACACCATACGAAGCGGCCTGAGGGCCAATTGGCTAGTACCCTGGCCTTTGGTACCACAGGGGCTTTAGGTTCAAATCCTGGTGGTAACATGGATGTTTGTTATGGTTTGGTGAGTGGTTCAGAATCTACGTTAAACTATAGGTCCCGCCCTAATTAGCCTAAAGAGTGCAAGAAATGACCGCAGTGCGACAAACCAAACCAGGTGAAAATAAAAAATGGGTCGAAGAAGGTAATTTTGATGCCGAAAACTAATAGTTCTCTTGAGCTTCTAATATTTGATGAAAGCATTACTGGTGAATGCCACCAACTATAACAAATATGTTTGAATTGATCATTGATAGAAAACACCCAAGAAATATGAGGAAAGACAAGGCAATGCTAGACTGCTTGCTATGAAGCAAGTCGAAACTATTTGAAAAGCTACAATGAGAAATCTTATATCACATGCAGTATTCTCCAGACATTGCTCCTTTTGTTTACCACTATTTATATTAATGACACATGATCGGACTGATCTACAATTCCGTTCTTTTGAAGAAGTGGGCTTGATTCGTTAATGACTCAAAAAATGGGTTGTTTTTAAAACGAGGCGCTTGTTACTTCACCAAAGAATTGATTGGGGAGATATTTATTCTGTGAGAAATGTCTTCATATATAAGCATATTATCGAAAAATAATTGCTGTATCTATAACAAAAAAATTAATGCAAATGTTTTTACATATACTTATATCTATAATATTAAAATATTAGCTTTCTATTGATTAATAATTTCCATTTTACAGAAGTGAAATATAACAACGACACACACATAAGAAAAAGAAGATTGCCATATAATTGCTGTCAAAAAATGTTTAGGGATTTCTTTTTGCTTAAAAAATGTGCCAATAAATGTGATTATTTTTCTTACAGTTTAAAAGATTTACAAATAAATTAGTAGGATAATCATATATATATATATATATATACATAGATATTTCAAAAAATAGATATAGTACAAATTTTATTAAATGGACATATTATTTAATTTTATTATTATTGTTATATTTAGAACATACTAACGCCTTACATTATTTAGTAATAATATAATTATACTATATCTATTCAAAAATAGATATATTTCAGAAATATTTAATTTATTTTGTCTCTTTAATTGAATATTATAAATCAAGGCATCAAATTTAATTAATAGAAAAAATTCCAATACTAAAATATTGGGTCAATATTAAAGGCATGCATACCTGGCAAGTTTTTGAGTTCTTCCAGTATAGGCCGGAATCCTGATTTCCTGGGCCTCAACAGCCAAGAGCAGGGAGGCGCACCACAACATCCTGCCTCCGCATCATTTTTCTCTTTCGGACACACATCTGAGATGCATCACAGCTTTTTCATTTCATCCGGAAATGACGTCACGCATCATTGGTCGCGAGAGGTGAGTAACTCCCCGTGCCCATCTTGGAAAAAACACTTTCGCTACTACCTGAGTCCCTTTGGTCACCACCCGGAATTAGAGTTCAGGCATCGGTCTTCTTTGTCACAAAGTGTTCTTTTCGTCATCTCCATACAGATCTGATGCTGCTGCTTTTGGAATGATTTCTTTGTGAATGATGAAGAAGTTAACGATGCGAGAAATTTCGCTTAAAGCTTCAAGTTTTTGTCAAGGTGACTTGATTATTGAATAAACACAAAGGCATTTTATAAGAGATGTCTTTACTGTATTCTAGGAATGATTTTTGTTTTGCCACTTTTGTGTGCATAAAACTGCGTGGTTTAAGAGGGTTGTTTTGTAAATAGATATAAGGCTGGAGCAATACGTAACCCC
>BPLR01015460.1:0-43944 GCA_021605095.1 Caerostris extrusa | reverse complement strand
AACTTACAGGTTTGAACGGAGAATATCCAAGCCTTCATTAGAAGCTGGATTGTCTTGCTATCGTGCAGTAGCCGCTCGTGTGCAGCGTAACAGCAGCACAGTGATGCGTCTTTGGAAAAGTGGACGGACGAGGTGTCGGACAACTCGGAATCGGGAGTGAATCGAAATAGCTGACATCAGCTCGCGATGATAACACCTGGTCACATGAAAGCGGACGGACCGTACAGCTTCACTCTAGACGATGGCAGCGCATGGTGGTCAATAGCTACAGGTGTTTCATTGTGTGCTTCATCAATTCGTAGACGTCTGCTGCAGAGTGGACTGCGCGCAAGGACTCCCTTTTATACAGGATCCCTCTCACACTTCAAGCATATCGCCGCCCCTGCGGCTACAATGGAGAGCCGCTCGGCGCCAGAGACAGCGTGCTTCGACCCGGCAGCATGTCCTCGTGTTTTCGACGGGCGCTTGGTGTGCCATGATGGCCGCATTCGTGTCCGAACGCTATGCCGGTGAACGCCACCTTCAGATGATGCATTATCGGAACCACAGTGGACGAGAACAGCCAGTTAAGTGGTCTGGGGTGCCATACATATCATGGACGATCTCACTAAGAATTGTGGGATCTGAACAGCAAATCGGTACATCAGTGAAGTTCTACAGCCCCAAGCTGTTCCCTTCCTTCAAAGCTTGCCAGGGCGCTGTATTTCAACAGGACAATGCCCGCCCTCATATCGCTAGGGCTGTTCAACCCTTTTCTTTGCAACGCGGCAGGTACAGCTTCTTCCTTGGCCTGCGTATTCCCGGTTATGTCGCCGATTGAACATGTGTGGGATTTCGTTGGTCGGCGTCTCGCTCGTGATCCTCGTCCTGTTGCTTCTGCAGACGAACTTTGTGCGCATACAAACAATATGGAATGCTCTTCCTCAGGCAGGGACATTCAAAATTTGTTTGACTCCATGCCACGTCGTGTACTTAACAGCTGCGGCGTGGTGGCTACAACAAAATGATTCCGATCTCTTGTTAATGTTTGTTTGCTTTGAACATTTAATCATTTTATTTGTACACCTCACTCAACTGTGTATTAAATTTCATTCAATTTTGACGATTCCTTCATGGTGTTGCAATTTTCACAAACATGAGTATATTTATTTCTGATAAACTTTTGAAAAGGATTGTTATTGAGACTTTGCAAATCATACCATGAGATCACTAAAATGTTATTGGAGTGAATAGTGGCTATGATTTGTTTCTTTCTTTTTAGTTTATCAATTATATTTAATTTTAGGTATGTTCATATGTTCATCTTTTATTATCAATATAACTTCCCATTGATTTCTTTCGAACCTATTCATTAAAGCAGTAGCAGTCATAAATCATTTATATGTTATTAAACAAATCATAGAATGCATTTTTTCATTTTATAAGATGTTGCTTCTTTTACAATTTAACTGTAACAAATAGTTTATTTGCCAACTTGTATCCAAAAAACTAACGTAACCAAAAACTTTATTTAAATTTAATTTTTGTGTTTCCGGTTATTTTCATTTATCAATATTTCAAAATTGGTGTTCTTACGCAATTTCTTACATTCTTAACTTAATCTACAATACTTCATAGATTAGAAAGAAATAGCTAAATCAAAATGCCAATCTACTTGACTTTAGATTTATAATGATGCTATGCGTGCTTTAAATTTGAATTGTTTTTTAATCTGCTTAGCTCCTACTCAAATATTTTCTCATAACTTATTCAGAATCAGGTATATTTTACCTTTTCTTGGTAAATTTCTTAATAAAGATACAAAATAACAAGCATATCGCAGAACCAATGCAAATCTTGAATATTAAATACCTTTTTCCTATTATATTTTTATCAAAGCCATATTTTAAAAACTAGAATTTCACTTTCATATTCCATGAATTCAACAAATACTAAAAAATAGAAAACATTTGAATATGGCACCGTCATCAATCATTATATTATCTCCACACTTTTTACATAAGTATGCAAAATTTTGAAGTGATGATTTTAAAAATTTTAATTCTGATTCCATTCTTTTCATGTCTTAATTTCTTATTCATTATGCAAGAAATTCAGTTCACGTGAGAGAAAATTCTAGAATATCTCGGGTTTTTTTAATACCAGACACACAATAATAAAGTTCGCTGTTAGAATATAAATTCGCGTAGAAGATATTTTCTGTGATTGTCTTTTCAACAGCTGAAAACATTTACGCCTATGTATACGTTAAAAACCATGAATACTGGAATAGAACTTATGTCTTTCGTACTGTGGATTGTTTCCAATAGAATAAAAAAAAAAAAATTTCATTTTTTTCCAAAAATTTAAAGGAAAATAAAAAATTATAGTTACTCGTACATGTTCAAAATAAGTACATTTTCATCATTGTCATTTTTCAAAAGCAATACACGTACAGAGAAATACTGTATTAGAATATGTTATATAAACTAGTCAAACTTTCATCCCTTAAAGTTATTGGATACGTTGATGAAAACAGATTTTAAAAGCGTCTGTAGTTTTTTCAAGTACAAACATCAGGAAGAGCGAGATATCGTTTAAGGTCATCATTAAAATTTTTCCTTGGACTATAAATCTAATATAATTAAAAGAATTACATAATCGATCTTGGGTTTAATGAGGAAAATTTGGCGCAACCTCAAAATTCTAATTGAATTATAAGATCAAACAAAATACAAAATACATACAAAATTTATATCATGTTTCCCTTATCAATCAAAACTCAAAATTTCAATAGGCATAATATCATAGTGCGCTATTTTATTGCAATCCTTCCCACCACGCAAGAACAAGCCCCAATGGAAAATTAGATGCTTAAATGTGTTGAGGAAAATTTGATGCAAACTATGAAGGAAAATTAGATGTCAGTGGGACATTAATCGTAATGTTGATTACTTTATTAAAGAAAAAAATACCAATCTACCAATAATAATCTACCAATTGCATCAACTGCCGAGAGAAATTTCACATTGCTTCCTCGTGATGTTTCAGGGCTTTCTGGGCAAAATTGCCATAGAAAAAAAGTTAAGACGTAAATCAACAATGCTAATATTATAGCGCTACCTTCATCAAATCCAGCGTATATTCACATAACTTCTTAAGACACTCCTTGCAACTTTCACAAATGGCCAAAAAAAAAAAAAGAATATTCTGAATCTTAATAATATCGCCCAATTCCAACAGTTACAAGAATTTCAGTCAATCATGAATGGCATGTACATACTTCTTCAATGTACCAAAAGACGCAAAATACTCCAAATCCGAATGACAAAATTCAAATTTTATGAAGAAAAGACCAAAAATTACATAATTAATATCTGAAAATTCCGTTTAAAAGCTGGTAAAGATTGAATGGATTTTAGTAGTCTTAGTCAGTCTAGTGCCTGCAATTTTTGTTCTACAGGTACCGTTCAACACTTTTTATAGTTTTTCACTATGGAAATCAGTTTCAATAAAAAAAGTAGGTGTTACTATTTTGAAAATTTTGAGATCGTGCCACTGTAAACGTAATTGTTAGAGTGTAACTGTTGTTTTTCATATGATTTTTGTGCGCATACCTCAAAATACCTTACACCAAATTTTTATTCAGTTTCTGTGAATTGTATGATTGCAGGGGAGTCATATAAATAGAAATTTTTTTATAATCATCATGCACTTCAAAAACAATAATGAGAACTTTATAAATATAAATATATATAAAACATTTTGTGAAATGTTATATATATATTAATAATAAAATATATATAAACCATCATTCCATCTTGAATTCAAAATATCTTGTGGTGTTTTAAATATAAAAGTCAGTAAATGAAAAAAAAAAAAAAAAAAAACAATATAACCGAGAAAAATAAATCTTGAGGAAAAACAAAAAAACTTAGCTTTGATTACCTGTCACATTAATTTATAGCCCAAAAATACTTCCTATATATATATATATACATATGTTACTTAAATATCAAAAAATAATATTTTACATGGAAAAATATTTATTTGTAAATTAATATTAATTGTAATATTTTTATGTTATGTATAAATAATTAATAAATTCCCTTCAACAAAATAAATTCAGTAAAGATAAATAAATTCCTTTATCAAAATCAATTTTGTAAAGTAAATAAATTTTACCAAAATAAATTTTAAAGATAACTAAAAAATTTCTTTACTAAAAACTAATTTTGTAAAGAAAAACTATAATCAAAAACTATGTCCGTTTTGTAAAAATGTGTGAAAACAAATTCTATTACAAAAATAGATCTTGTAAAAAAAGTTTAAAAAAAATGCATTAAAAAAATCATATACTTCTATATTTCTCTTATCGAAGCTCAGCTAAGTTTCGCCGGGAGAAAAAAAGTCTCATGGGGGGGGGGTTCCTTCACTTCCAATCCTTCACTTTCGTCACAAACCGAAGGTCTAATGAGTATTTTTACAGGCATCTCGCAATCACTGTGAATGAAATAAAAAAAAATCATTAAAAAAGTTTCGGTGAGTATATCAAAGCTTGGGAAATGAAGAAACGAAGAGAATTTTTAAACAGGAATGTTAAGTGAGTTATTAGTTATAGAAACGGAAAGAAACCGTTTCTTGTATATATAAATAAGGGGAGGAGCATAAATGTTTTTATTTTTATTTTATTTTTATTTTTTGACTAATTCTTAAAATTTGTGGAAGGTTTCAGAAACGTGCACAAAATTTCAGATGAATCACTAAATATATCCGATTCCTCTTTGAATTCTAAATATACGAAATTAGATTTAAAAAAAATGGGTGAACTTTCAAATTATAGTGATTTTTTTTTTTTTAATTTCAAGATTTTTTTTTCTTGTCGCTAACGCGAAAAGTTGAAAATATATAAGAAACATAACAGTAAACTTTTAGAGAAATCAATCAATATCTGGCCATTCCCTTTGGAGTTTAAATAAGCAAAATTTGCCGAAAAGGATAAAAAAATTTTACATATTAGTGTTTTTAATACGTTTTTCTTCTCGCTAGCCCGGAAAAATTGGTAAAAAATATAAGAAACTTCAAATTTTAACGTAAATAAGTACATATTTTTTTGGTTCAAATTTGAAAATCTTAAAATAGACAATAACTGGCACTTAAATGGACAATAGCATACACATGTTCATTTTTTATTAAGTAGATATTAAAAGATAATTTCTACAGTTAAAAAGGGATATTTGATTATTGTTATCATTGATGTTGATTAATGTTATATTTTTGATCTTTATTACGCATTCTTTTTTTTTAATTTTCGAACATTCGTTTTAAATAATATGCACATACTATTTACTAAACGTTTTCCTTAAACTGACAAATATTTGTGTATTTAATTTTTTTTTTTTTAATTTTTAATAATTTTTGTAAACAATTTTTTTTTTTTTTTTTACATTCTAACTAAAAACAATAAATAACTTTAACCTTTTCCTCCATACCGCGAGAATAATAATAAAATTCTTCTTCTAAAATTATTTGTATGATAAAATTATTCGTATTCTTATTTTCTAATGTATATTTCCTTATATACAATACGATTAATTTATGAGGAAGATTTTCAATGAAAATTTTTTATTGTGAAACATTTTTAAATCTATTTATCTACGTGAGGGTTAAAAAATGATTTGTGCAGTTTTTAATGATGTCTGAGCCTCGATTTTTTGAAGAAAAATGTAAATAAATAGCCATTTAATATTTCTTCAGTTCTGTGATTTTAAATTGCGGAACTTACTGTTGCAATAATTCAATTTTACCCGACCAATTTTAATCAAATTTGGAGTTCTGAAACATTCAAGAGATACATTGTCACTTTCTGGTAAGAGTAGAAATAGATGTTTTTGCAGTAGTTTCACATCTTAGAGCCTACTGTTTTCGCTCTTGCTAAGTTAGCCACCCCCTTGGTATTTAGAAAATATTTCCAGAATTGTTCTTTCTCTAATACACATTTAGTCAGTTACTGGGGCTATGGAATGGCCCCAAGCCTCTTTCATTTCTTCCACAGACCAAATATTTCAACGGGACATGAATGAAATAAATTACCTGAGAAAACCAAAAAAAAAGATTTTAGGGGAAAATGAAGAAAATGAAATTTTAAGAAAAATTTCAAGAGACGAATTACCTTGGAAGGAGGAAAGGAATGCAAGTCTGGGAATATTTCATCACATTCATTTATGTGTTCACATTACATTTGATTTGTGATATTAATTTTGCTGTTTTTAACATTTGTCAATCATTTGAAAATAACTATTTTCTTTGTTTTACTTAAATTCTTTATGTGCTTTATTAATGCTTTTCAATCCTACAATTACTGAAATGAATATTATAGTATTTTTGAATGTTTGTTACACAAAGGCATAGAAAAAATGAAAAATATATAAATTATTTTATATTTACTTATTCTATTATATATAAGCAGAATAAATTGAATTAGATACATACAGACATAATAGTAGACATTCTAACATGTTATACATCATATCTGATGTGATAAAAAATAAATGTAAATTGTGATTATTACAGTAAAAATAATTAATTAAAATAATAATAATTAATTAAAATAAATAATTGTTTAAAACAGTAAGTTATTATAGTATTGAAGTTTTTAAATAAAAACATATTATAATAACAAAGTTATTATAATATGTATATTAACAAAGTTATATATATTAACAACTTTTCATATTAACAAAGTTATTTGTTAATATGAAATGAATAAAAAGCTTACAATTTTTACAATAATTATATTCAAAAAATGAAGATTACACAAAAGGTGTCGATTATAATAAGACCAAAAAAATATATATATATGTTTTTTTCCTTTAAAATTTCTATTTCATTCATCCAATATTGTGGTCAAGCTATGTATGTTAATATGCTAATATTATAATTTAAAAACTCGCAAATATTGTTGTATTACTGTTTTTAATTTGATCAAATAATTGAACCCTGTTGTTTCTAATATTTATTTTATATAGAATGCTATCATTATATAATTCAGGGATATTTGATTGAAGGTTATACTTTTTTTTTTTTTTGTATTAAACCTGAAATCAAAGATAAAAAAAGACAGATAATTAAGACTTCTTAAAAATAATAAAAAAACAAATGTAGTTTCGAAGAAAGTTATTCTCTTTTGAGATGTCTAATACAATCAACGTCAGACCTTGGTCTTGTAAACATGCGTAATATTAATAAATAAATAATGCTAAAATAGCTATGTTGTATTGCTATATAATATAAATAAATAATGCAAAATGCTTTAGTTGCAAAAATATTCCATCAGTTTGCATGTCTTATAAATGTGAGTATCTAAAAATTTAATCTTTTAATTATACTCTCAATTATTTTTTATTAACTATAACTTTATAATGATTCATAGAACTCTTTAAATGGAAGCAGTGTTCGCCATCTTGGGAAGGTAAATGTTTTTATTAGTGATTACATATTTGATAAAAATTTTATGATGCTTCTTATATCAATATAAGCAATTATAAACAACTTGTGACTTATTGTATTTGTCTGCAAGTAATATAAAATTCATTTTTTTAAAAAATTGTTTTTCAGAAAATTGTGAATTCAACATCTCTGTAACTATTGAAGAATGAAATCAAAACCTCCTGTAGATTATCTAGAGTACTGATTAATAAATGCAAATAATTTTATTGTTTAGAATAAAATAAATTTTATTGTAGTGATGTAGTAAAAACAAAAACAAAAAAAACATTTTCTGCCAGGGCGTTAGATAACAGTCACAATAATTATTTTTCATAGGTATGTTAAATATTAAGGTCTCAATAAATAATCAAAGAAAACATTCTCTAAAAAGACTTAAATGTGAACAAATTTGGCCATAAAGAGAATATCAACCAGTTATAATACCTAAAGTCATATTTAAAAAATGTACTCAGCATAGCAATATATGGCAGTTATGAAGAAGATTCTTCTGGTTAATAAAATATTTATATACGTAATATATAACAAAGTGCAGAATTCTAAATTCTAGCTATACCAAATTACTAAAAAATAAATAAGAAATAAGAAAATATTATATAATTCCATAAGAAAAAAAAGAAAGAGCGCGTTTAAGTAGATTTCATGATGAAGTTGAAACTGGGGAAGATTCAGGCATTGACATTCAAGACAATGAACCTTATATTTGAGAAAAAATTTTCGGATCATGAAAGCTTTAGCTAACATGATATGTAATCTGAAGAAGACGAAGATCCTGGAATTGAAAAGTGAATAACTTGGAATGATTTTCATCAAATGGCATACAGAGGTGGAAAACAAAATTTAGACAAAATGTTTGTACTCGCCATCAGAAGGAGGCAAAAAGTACCAAGCGAAGATGTAATACGCCCTGTAAAGATTAGAGTTAATCATCGAAGATAACATGATACAGTTAAATGTAGAAAGCACAAATTCATTGAGAAATGTGCACCAAACTTTTCACGTGAAAGAGATGCACGAATAACGCACCCTCTAGAAATCTGTGCTTTATTAGAATTATTATATATGTGTGCATTATACAAATCTTAACTTCCGTCTAAATGTATGAGATTTGTGAGTGATAGATAGTACAACAAAAAGAAATACCTTGATTGAACAGGTAAAAGTACTACGCTTTTACTATACTAACTGTATTGTGCCTAATTTTTCATAAATAAACCATTAACGCTGAACGTAATATTGAAGAAATTCCTTTCAAAATTCCCAAAAGTAAATAATAAACTAATTTCTAAAAATCAATCTTTACCTCATATCATTATGAAAAACCATTCAATCAAATTGAATGTATTCAATCAAATTGAATGTATTCAATTCACATGATGTTAGTATCAGTACGATCTTTAATTTAGTGCAAAAAACTTCTCTCAGTAATGATTCGGCAAACTCCAAACCGGAAAATCTCAAAACCCTACAAATGGCGTTATACTGTTAAGCTATCTGATAATTAAATTAAATTTTCCTTGTGGATATTACACAAAAATATATGTTAATTAGCTTCTTAAAAATAAACTCATTAAATTACTACAATATTGAAAGTAAATCTGACAGGCCATTCAAGGTAATTTTTATAGATTTGCCAACCAGCACCTCTAAAGATGATATTTGAGGGTGCCTTTCTTGAACACGGTTTTAATCCCAAACATGTCAATCAATTTCTTATTAGTAAACTAAACAAGAAATACCTTTATGGAAGTATTTCAAAAATGATGCGGTACTTTCATCTTAAAAGTTTGGTAGTATGTGCTTGGATCACTTTATTTCTTTTCTTTTTTTCTGCGTGATATCCTTAACTAAAGATATCACGCAGAAGCTTTTGAAAAACAATTAGTGACTTTTCTAAGTTGTGATTCCATCTAATAATTGAATAGGAAAAGTGGTATCTTCCATTTGGTTGTATAAGAAAGTTTAGACTTGATTAATTGGGTTTCTTATCATTTGATGATATGATATTGAAGAATTTGTTTGATATTTTTGATGAAATCTTTGAGTCTATTTTTAAATCTTGATGTAAGTATTGTTTGTGTTACGAACTTACCAGGGGCACCAGTAATGTTATGGAATAGTTATTCTGGATTACTTGTACTTGATGTTTGTTTGTTTTGGCTGTATTGCAGCTGTATTAGTGAATAATTAGACGAACAACTTATTTATACAATACAAATTTCGTTGGAGAGAGCTTGGAAAGTATATTGATGAGTGGGAGGTTGAGAAAAAACTTTTCAGTGTTTATCTTTGATTACTGTTGTTTTTTTAAAAGTTAAATTTTTAGTCAACAAGAAAAAAGCGAATTTCACAAAGCAAAGATCAAACTTGAATCCTTTCTTTATACAAAGCAAGAAAGCATGCACCTTAAGTTCATTGACAGAAACATTTCGACCATCACTCCAGTCTCTGCTCACGTTCAACGAAGGCCACCTGGAATACAAGGTTTCATATATGAATGACGAAATATCGCTGACTTCGCAACATTCCAGGTCATTGGAATAAAAAAAAAAAAAGTGTTTTTTCCAGCTTATTATTTCTTCCTCGTATAAATAAAAGTAATAAGCTTTCTTACAAAGTATCAAGATTTGAAAATCTATGCATCTGTATTACATTTTATTTGCATAATTTTTTTATTAATAATTTTTATTTACATATTTTTTTAAAGTCACTTTTTCAAATTAATTTTTGAAATTGTGCAAAAAATGAAAAGTACTTTATACTAAGAATAAGCAATTAAAAAAAAAAGAAATGTAAAAAAATTTAATCTATTCAAAGAAATATTAGTGAAATTAAATTTTTGTTGAGAAGTTCAAATTTTGGAAATTTTTATACTACTAGTAATATACTTAAAGCGAAAAGAAGGAGATAAATATTTCAACATACACAAAATATTCCCTTGTTACAACTACTTCATTTCAAACAGCTGTTGTTGGGGATTTAATATTTACTATGTGCCGTTTCGTTATAACGTGAACAAAATAATTTTTATATAGCTTTAGAATATTTCGAATATTATGCCAAAGAACATTCATAGGAAGTTTTATTTTTCTCTTTTAAATGAAAGAAAACTGTAGCAAACTATTCTTATTTTACTACACTTATAATGACTTCATTGTTTTCCTTTTCCGTTGATTCCGTTTTTCCCCGATGAACCTGTCTCGTGGCATGATATATAAAGCTTAGTCGTGACTGGACTGCGCCTGTTCTATCACACATTTGTACATCCTGATTTTCAGTTTTTTACTTTTAATTCTTTTCATTCAAGGACGATCATATTTCAATTTTTTTTCTTCCATTCCATGCTCCAAATTCCATGTTTTTGAAGGTTCCACCAGATAGAAACTTACATTCTGTTGCATAGCCAAGAAGCTTTGCATAACTCTTTCCCGGAAGCCTGTGGCCTCCTGCTGAAAAAGTCCACCCTATAATGTTTTCGTTGGATAGACTTGTAGCGACAACCAGGGAAGGTACATCTCTCTGTCAAATTTATTTTTCATTTTGTCTATAAGAAAGAATGAAAACTCTTTGAGTTCCTAGAAAATAAAACCTAATGCAGTTATAGCTCGACTTGTCCTGGGTCAGGCCTTTTTTCAAGTACATTTTGATGATCTGCAGACATGAATTTTGGTGGCAAGATTTCGTGTAAGGTGTTTATATACTTTATTTATTTTTGTTTTTGCATGCGAGCTCGAACGTCTGATTTACCTTCTGTCATTAGCATTATATTAATATTTGAGAAACGTTCAGTGTGAATAAAGAGTGAAAAAAAAAAAAAATGTTCATGTTAAATGTACATTAAATGTACAAATTATGATTTAAGCAAATTAATTTTTTTAATCTTCAAATAAAATATATTATTAATTTCATAATAAATTCATAAATAAAAAATTTAAGGGAATAAACACGGAAACAAATATTAAAAGGTGATTATTAATTTAATATGGTAGTAAAGATATAAATTGGTATATCTCTACAAAAATGTATTATTCAAAAAAAATTAAAAAGCAAATAACATTATATGAGTAATTCTGATAAAGTCACCTCAGCGTTGATATGAATTTGCGTAATTTTGGAATGAATCATCTTATGGAATACAAAGGCTAAATCGAGTTTTAAAAATGTGTATTGATTAATGCTGAGGATTAGTAATGGTTTTTAAGTTTAGGGATGGTTGTACTATGTTTAAATCTCTCGAATATGATGGTTTATTTAATTATAAAGTTACAATGATTTAAAAAAAATTTTATCAATTACCTAGTGTATATAAGAAATAGATTAGAATTCTATATAATGGACCATGTTTTTATTTCTTCTTAATGTATTTGTTTAAAGATGTTAAAGACAGAAATAAAAAGAATAAGAAGAAATCTCAGCTAAAATGATAAGAGGCATTGAAAAGAAATAGTCTGACAAAATAATAAAATAGTATAGATAGATATAAGAAGTAATTAAATCAAATATTTATTGTTGCTTGTAATTATTAGTCATCTTTTATTGTGGAAACGCGAGTTTTTAACAATTTTAACGAAATAATTTTTTACTGATAACTACAACTGCATAAGATAAATTTAATAAATAAGTATTCTTTAATATATTTCAATATTTATATTTTAATAAAAAATGGTAATTAATATATTTATTTGCATTAAATTTCTCTTATATAATATTAAACATTACATGTAATAAATTAAGTAAAAAGTAATTAAAACAATAATTTATTTATATTTTTTTTTAAAATTTGCAATTTTGTATGTACAGAATATCACGTATATTGAAATTTTTGTATAATATTTTATAAATATTTGGCAAAATCATTTAAAACAGAAGGAAATGCCTTTGTCTTCATAACATTAGCATATTTTCGACATACCAAATTTTAACTATAATTATATTCAACTTTGAATTTGTAATTATTGATGCAATATTTACATTCTCTCTATCAATGTATGATGTTTGTAAAGCAAAATGTGATACAAGCTTGTTATCTTTCTCCTGTTTTGATTACTTTTTAACGATAAACTAATTGACTATTATAAAAAAAAAAATATATATTCAACACTATCTTGTAACGCAGTATTTTTAATTATGCAACAAAAAGAAATTAAAATGTTATTTTATTTATAATTAACAATATAGTTAACGTAATATAAAGATTTAAAAAATTACATATCGTAACAAAATAATAACAATCTAATATTATTTCGATTAATATAACAATATAATCGTAAAAAAATTATGACAATATAACAGTAACAATATAATATTATTTCGTAAACAAAACAAAAATTATCTAAATTGGATAATGAAAAGTGCTACTGGAAGGTTATTGCAACGGTAAGAAATAGTTAACGGAAACCAACAAATTTTTCAAGTTTATTTATGTTAAAAGCAGTCTGAGTATTTATTTTTATTTTCCTTTTTTCATACATATAATTTTTAAAGAATTAAAAGCTAACAAAAATAAATAGAATTATTTTTTTTTGACACATTTTAATATTTGTTTGATTTGAAATATTTTATCTTTATTAGATAAATTTTTAAATTTAAGAATAAAATAGTGTTTTTTATCCCAAGTTATTTTTAGAGGAATTACCAATTTTTTTACTTTTCACTAATTTTATTTTTATATTTGTTTGTATGTATATTATTTTCACGTTTGTATCATAGTTTTTATAAAAATATAGAAAAATTTTTACTTATTTCTTTTATTTATTTATTATTATTTTTTTGCAATTAAGAATTAACAAATTCTAACATCTTTATAAATGGTTAGAAATAAAATTACATATACGTATATATATAATTTGATTATTATATATAAAATGTAAAAAAACCTAAGGCCTTAAACCGCGCTGTGACATTATAATTTTAACATTTTTTATAGGAAGTTCATTTTGAAATTCTATATTACTTCGTTTTATTTTTACGAATCTTTATCATAATAATTCTTCGTCTGCCATAATTTTCGTTGTGATACATCCCAAGATGTGTCTAGCCACTTCTTATCATGACATATAGCATTTAGTTTATAATTAAAGATTGATTTTTATATTGATCTTTTAGTTTACTTGGGAGTACGACATAAACGAGTATCAGAGAGCAGCATTACCACAAATTATGTCATATTTCAAAAATTTTCACTGAAAAATTCAACTCAATTGATTACAAAATTTTCAATTTCTCATTTAATATTTTTAAAGAGTAGAACACCTGCACACCTATGTGAAGGAAAGAAAGAAATTTATTTGATAAATACTACAAAATTTTAATTGCTTTCTTGTTTGGATGATGCATTTTTATTGATAATTATATATATATTTTTTAAATTCATATAGAATTAAACTATTCACAGCATAATTAATAATGTAAGAATTGTTGAGAAAATTATCCATGTCAGCAATTTGTCACATGTAGCTGCATCCATAGGGTAGTGAATTACATTTTTTATTTTTCTTTTTATATACTAATTCTAATTCCAACTAACAAAACAAATGTTTCATCAATTGTAAAAATACAGTTTTAAAAAAATATCGCTTTATGGCGATAAATTTTCCTAGGTTAGATTTGTTACACACACTTGTCTTTAAATACTTATTCATTTACTATTTGTGTTTCATTGGTTGTAGAATCCCTGATTTTTTGCTTTTAATTTTCGTAATTTTCTTACCTTTTAAACTCACTGATTTTATAGCTTTGAAATGCTAAATGAATATGAATTTCAGCTTCATAAAAATTATTCGTTCTGCAAAAAGTTGTTGCATTTAAAACTTTAAACATGAACTGCTAGAAAAGTCTCATATTAAATAACCTATATTTATATAATTGGTGTTTCTATAACTCGTGTAATGCGAATGAATTTCATCTAAAATGTATAAAAAGTTATTACTTGGTGGAAAAAAACGATTTTTAAACTTTGAAAAAGAAACGAGATTGAAAAATTATCAAAATTTTACTATTTCAGCTATAAGAGGAAATATTCAAATGTTTTATAAACGAAAAGAGATTTCAACGCCTGCTAAAATAAGAGAAAGTTTGTATGAGGTTAAAGAATTTGCACTTAACTAAATTTACTATACATCAAATTATTTAAAATTATAAACATAAAATAAAAAAAAAAATATTAACAAAAATGAAAATAAAAATATATTAAAATATATTATAGACAAAAAAACTTAAAAATATTAGTAAACATACACTCATGTCCATAAATTAAGGATAATTTAGAATCAAACAGAAATTGAACTCTAAAATAAAAATTTCACCTGTAAAATTATCACACACATCTTGAAGAAGAATATGCAAAATGGGAAACCACCAGATGGCGCTGATAGTACGGCACAAGGACAAGAGTGTAAGAGAGGGTATATAAGGAATGGTGGCAAAGAAGTAAAATTATTCACAAGCGCTTTAAAGCCTTTCAGTGCAATAACCCCATAGTTATGGCACAAAGGAAGCATTTGGATGATTTTTTACGTGGTAGAATTATCGGACAACTGGAATGTGGACGTACCCAGCTGGAAGTATCCGAGGAACTTGAATCGCCCAGAGTGTCATCTCCAGGCTTTGGCAACGATTCCAAGATGATGGTAATGTGAGTAGATGTTACAGCACAGATCGCCCACGAGTTACAAACGCCGAATGAGGACCGGTATTTAGCAGTTACTGCCAAAAGAAACAGACGGAGCACAGCATCAGACCTGTCTCGTCAGCTCTCTTCAGCTACCGGTACGACAGTTTCAAGGCAGACCGTGTACAGACGCTTAGGGCACATTGGTCTATATGCTCGTAGGCCTGTCAGATGTGTTCCACTTACCGCAACTCACTGTCGCCTGCGATTAACCTGGAGTAGAGAGCATGCATTGTGGACACCGCAACAGTGGTCTTGTGTGATGTTTTCCGACGAGTCCAGGTTTAGTTTGCAGTCTGATTCTCGCCGGACTTTCATATGGAGAGCGCCAGGTACGCGTTACCCCCCAATGCAGGATGGCTCGTTTGGGGAGGAATTATTCTTGGTTCCAGAACTGACCTGCATGTTCAGAGTATAACGATGACAGGCCACATCTATCGGGATGTCATTCTGGAGCAACATGTACGTTTGTTTCGGGACGCCATGGGTGCTGAATTTCTGTTTATGGATAACGGACAACGCCCGTCCTCACCGTGCAAACATTGTAGACGAATGCCTTCAATTGAGGATATCACCCGTATGGATTGGCCAGCATACTCACCGACTTGAATCCAATAGAGCCTGTGTGGGATATGCTTGGCCGACGAATTGCAGCCCGTCAACCCCCTCCCACCTGTCAACCGGAACTTCGGAGGGCATTGCTTGATGAGTGGTGCAATATTCCGCAAGATCAGATTGATAATTTGATATTCAGCATGCCTAGGCGTTGTAAGGCCTGTATTGCATCGTCCGGGAGACATACTCCATATTAACCATCATACTAACCATGTTATACTGTTTTTTGTAAATAGGTTCTTTTTGAAATTTGCTCCAGGGAGTAAAAATCGCAAATTTTTATTAATTATGTCAAACATAACATCTTTTTTTTCGCTCTTTTACCTTTTGTTTAATAAATAGACTTTACAAATAAGTCAAATTTGTTTTGCTTCTGTCTCTTTCTTTGCCTGAACTTCATTATCCTTAATTTATGGACATGAGTGTATATTATCAAAATTGTAACGATCAAACTTGCTTTATTTTCATTTTGGTTATTAATTAAATACATTGTATTTTTTAACTGAAATATTTAAGTAATATTATATATTTAACGTTTTATATACACATTTAATCAATTTTATTAGATATAAATTAATTGTTTTACAATTAAACTGTGAAATAATTCCAGGGCAATCAAATTCTTAGTCATTTATCTTCAAAGGAATACATCAAAGTTATCCATGTTTTGGAAAATGCCATTTTATCTATGGATTTAGCTGCATTTTATAAGTAAGTAAAAGTGGATTAACACATAAAAATAATATAAAATAAATTGATGTTAAATGTATTACATTCAATATAATCAAATGTATATCTTTATGTGAAATTAAAAGTTTGCTTTTTTTTTTGCATTTTGAAAGTAAATTATTAAACCTTCATTTCTTTTCTGCATTTTTATATAATTATTCAATAAATGAAAAACCTATTTATTTTAATTATGTTTTTAAAAGGAAAATACAGTAAATACAGTACATTTGTAGAACTTTTTTCTTTTTTTTTTTTTTTTTTTTTTTTTTTTAAGGAAATTGAATTAAATAATAATAGACTTAAATTTCTTCTTTGAGTTTTTTTTTAAAAGAATTTTTTTCTTTTAATATAAACTTTTAAATTTTCCTTTTTTAAATTTATTTTCAGAAGATAATTTAGTTTTACCCAACTGGCTAGAGAGGGAAATTATAATTGGAAGAAAGAAGATAACAGAGAAATATTAAGGTTTTTTTTAATTGTTATTATTTTACAATTCATAATATTCAAAGAAATAAAATTAATTAGGTTTTGATAATTATCTAATCACAGAACATATATATGGTTTTCAATATTTTTTTCATATTTAGTACAATGCTTATGACAGCTTGTGATATTGCTGATGTCACCAAACCGTGGAAAATACAAAAAAAAGGTAAAACATAGTTATATATATTACCTTTTGTAAGTTTTATAATATGTATACTACACTCCTGTCCATAAATTAAGGATAATTCAAAATCACACAGAAATTGAACTCTAAAATAAAAATTTCACCTGTAGAATTATCACACATCTTGAAGAAGAATATGCAAATTACAGGAAACCACCAGATGGCGCGGATGGTACGTCACAATGACAGAGTGTAAGAGGGGTATATAAAGAATGGTGGCAAAGAAGTTAAATTGTTCACAAGCGCTTTAAAAGCCTTTCAGTGCAATAACCGCATAGTTATGGCACAAAGGGAAGCATTGGATGATTTTTACGTGGTAGAATTATCGGACAAATCGGAATGTGGACGTACCAGCTGGAAGTATCCGAGGAACTTGGAATCGTCCAGAGTGTCATCTCCAGGCTTTGGCGAAAGCGATTCCAAGATGATGGTAATGTGGTAGATGTTACAGCAGCACAGGTCGCCCCCGAGTCACAACGCCGAATGATGACCGGTATTTAGCATTTTTGCCAAAAGAAACAGACGGAGCCCAGCATCAGACCTGTCTCGTCAGCTCTCTTCAGCTACCAGTACGACAGTTTCAAGGCAGACCGTGTACAGACGTTTAGGGCACATTGGTCTATATGCTCGTAGGCCTGACAGATGTGTTCCAATTTCCACTTACCGCAACTCACTGTCGCCTGCGATTAACCTGGAGTAGAGAGCATGCATTTTGGACACCTGGCAACGGTGATCTTGTGTGCTGTTTTCCGACGAGTCCAGGTTTAGTTTTGCAGTCTGATTCTCGCAGGTACCCCGTTACCACCAAGAGAACACCATTGAACGACACCGTTACGGTTACCATGGCTCCCACCTGTCAACCGGAACTTCGGAGGGCATTGCTTTATGAGTGGTGTAATATTCCCGAAGATCAGATTGATAATTTGATACTCAGCATGTCTAGGCGTTGTAAGGCCTGTATTGCATCGTCGGGAGACATACTCCATATTAACCATCATACTAACCATGTTATACTGTTTATTGTAAATAGGTTCTTTTTGAAATTTGCTCAGGAGTAAAAATCGCAATTTTTATTAATTCTAACAAAATACATATAGCATCTTTTTTGCTCTTTACCTTTTTGTTTAATAAATAGACTTTACAAAGAAGTCAAATTTGTTTTGCTACTGTCTCTTTCTTTGCCTGAACTTCATTATCCTTAATTTATGGACATGAGTGTATTATATACATAAAAAATAAAAACATATGCACTATATATATTATACTTGAAAATTAAATATTATAAACATAAAAACTTAACATTACTTAAACATCCTGAACAATTAGTAGATTAATAAATGTCATATGACGAAAAGATATTGCTAAACTAATAACAGAAATTGGTGGACAAAAAACTACAAAGTGGGATTTCAAAAGTACGTTTTAGAATGTAATATAAGAAGCATTGAAGATAAAAAAAATGAATGCAAACAAGGATTAATGCAGTAAAGTTTTTAAACATTGATTCCTCAATGAATTGATTTGAAATTTTATCATATTACGAAACTTACATTTTAAAAATAAAAATTATAAATGTGGAATAATATGTCAATATATTTGAGTAAAAAACGCTGTCTAGGAAATTAAAATGTATTGCTTTTAAACTGTAAATTAATGGCTAAGTAACATTTTAGGGGTTTGCAATTATTTATTGTAATAGTTTTTTATAATTTTTGTGTAACCATAATTAATATTTAAAAAGAAATTCAAATTCTTTTTTTAAATTTCTCATTTTATACAGGATTTCAGTTAGGTGTACAACATACTTATTCATCATTTTCTATATAATAAAAAAATATTTAAGTAAAAGGAATTAATTTTTAAAATCTAGTGGTAACGCTACTTGTATTCTGCGATAATAGTTTTTATCCTTATTCCATATTTATTTTTATGTTTGTATGATAATTTTTCTTGATCCCTTTAATTATTCATGTGTTTTACTAACATTTTTTAATTCTACAATATCTGAAATGAATAAATTTATAGCATTTTTTTAAAGTTAAGTAAATCTTTATATAATCGATATTCAAATATTACATTCCAACATCTTGCGCGTCAATCATAAAAAAAAATGAATGCAAACAGAAATCATTACAGGAAAATCTTTTTATAACATTCAACTAAAAATTTATTTAAATTTTACATAAAACAAAATAATAAAGATAATTTGTTCAACAGAAATAAATAAAAAGTTTGTATGTTTTTAGGTAGATTGCTTTCTGATTTCTCCTTCGGATGCCCATGATAATAACAAAACTTCTCCTTTAAAAAATCCAAAATATTCTTTGCTATACTGAAGTACTGATCAAGAGCAGCTTTTGAAATTTTGGTTATAATAGAATCTTCTTTATCCCAATCAGATTTCACTTTTTTTTACCTTCTGCTCGCTCTTGTTGAGGATGATGTATTTTAACAAATTTTTTCAAACTTATAAATTCCACTCATGTTTTCACTCTCGAATAAGCACATTTTCCAAATTATTCCTACATTTTTTATATCTAAGTCGGTTAATTAGTGAACTACTTCTACTTGATCTTCGGGAACCAAAATCAATTTTTTAACATACGCAATCGAATTAAAAAGTAATTATTTAAATTATAATTTGTAATAACAAGGATAGAAATCTTTCTCCTCGTTGAACCATACTATTACTTTTTATTGAGCAGCAGCTGTTTTATCAGAAAATTTTAATTTTTTAAATATTACTAATGGATACACTCGTTTTTTAGAAAATGATACGTTTCCATGAAGCACATTCAAGGTCATATTTACAAACAGATTTAACAAAACTGTTTAGATATTTTTTTAAGAATATTGCCTTTTGCTTTACTTTTTGAAATAAATATTACATGTTCTAATTCATGGAGCGAACAAGCTGACATTCGAGTGTCGAATAAAGAATCTTCTTAAAAATGTGAACTTCTTATATAGTTTCTAAAAAAGTACTTAAATTAGTGAATTAGTAAATTGGTGAATACTTAAATGTTTTATATGTAGCCCAATGGCAAAAATTTCTTCAATATTTTAAATTACATAATACATTTGATCTAGTAAATCATTTACTTTTGGACATTCGAAGCCTTCTAAATTCAAAATATCTTTACAGGTTAAATAATTTAAGAGTTTCTTTTTCTCTAATCCTTTTACACAAAAATATAGGGAAACATTTCCATGATAATCGTCAAAACACTGCGTAAGTTTTCGTACGGTAATTCAACATCGTTCCATTTATTTTATGCAGACTTTTAGTAATCCATAAATAATTTTGTTTCTTTCGCTGTTCTAAAATTTCAGAAGAATGAGGGGATTTAAAGAACCATCTTCTGCAGAAAGTGTCGTCGTGAACAACACACACTGCCAACGCTTTGATAATAAAATGTGTAAAAATCTGAAATCCTTCGAAATCTAAGACAGCAGCTAACAGGACTTCTAAAGACGAAATAATAAAATATGTTGATATACTTAGTATTTATTCCCTAGAAAAGTTTACTACACAACGAATCATCTGTTGATTTTAAACGATTAAAAGGTGACTAAACAATTTCAAAAGTAGCATCCACGTAAATTTCTGGAAAAAATTTAACTTGAGGGGATAAAGTTATCTTTCTAAATGCCTGTTTTTTGATAGATCTCTAGGTGTTTTTCAACAAAACAGGTAATGTGAACTCAGTGTTATGTCCCGATTTTTTTTTTCTTCGTGAAAATATTTTGAACAAACAGTAAAAAATAATACTCAGTTTCGATGCTGACGTCCTTTAGTAACTAATTTTTTTTAATTTAGTATTACTCAAAAGCTCTGATATCAGCTCATTTAGCACAGTCAGAGCATTATATAATACTAAAGTTCGACTTAATCCTTTATGAAATTCTACATTTTTTTCATTTCTCAGTAAAGGTTTTGATAAATTCCATTACACCAAATTCCTTTTTATGAGAAAGGAAATCCATTTGTTAATTTTCTAATTTTTTTAATAAGTTGTGTATTTCTTTGCAAGCTGTAGCTTCATTTACCAAATAATTTGAAAGGGTTCGTATTTTTCATGATGGCTACTCATAAAAGTATTTGAGTGCAAAAAGTAGTATTTATATCTGCGGAAAGTAACGCGTGCTGGAAGCAATTATTTTTAATAATTTTTTAAAAATCATTCTTACACCATATGGTTTTTAAATATAAATATATTGATGTGATTCAAAATTGCTTGTTTTAAAATGCATGAAACCTTTACTTTGAACGAGTTTTATTTTCACGTTTAATAATTCAATAACAATCTCTCTTTATGAAATAGCTCGCTATGCAAATCACCAATTACATTCACAGATGCACTTAATTAAAAAAATTTAGAATGTATTTTAAATCCTTTGTCTCTCATTTTTATAAAACTTTTCTGAAGTTAATTTGAAGTTTTTCAGTAAAAACCCTGATTATCAGGGCCTCGAAATAATAAATAACAATAAATAATCATTGCTTAAATTCGAAACAATCATTGAACGAAATATGAATGTGAGAAAATGAAAGTGTAGATATTAATTATTAACACCAATTTTATCATGAATTTTTTTCTTCGGTTTTGATCATTTTGACTTTCAAATAAAGTTGCGTTTGGCTCAATTCGAATATTCAACAGTACCTCCATCAAGAACATTTTCCAAAAGGTGAAATTCAACCCAGTGATCGTCTTCTTGGATTACAGGTAGGTGAAAATTCGGTTATCAATTCGGACATTAAACATTCTGATGATCTTTTTAAAATTAATTCTTCCATTTGCTGATAAAAATATCCTGTTCTGAAACCTTTCCCATTTTAGAAGAAACAACACGTTTCTTTGCTATATTTCTTGCTTTTATATTTTCCTTGAACAGTTATGTACAGGTCATGTATCGTGTAATCACTGATAGCTTTAAGTTTCATTCCAGCCTCTTTTCTTCTGCTTTTAGAAGCAGTTTTTAGTCTTTCCTGGATCAAAAAGCCGTTGGTTAATTTAATTCCTGTGACCAACACTTATTTTTCAATTGCTCCTCCACATTTACCAAAAAATTGCAATGCTTTCTCGAAACAAAAGACGAAAAGCACCTTCAAATCGTCCTCCATATAGATTAGTATAATGTTCTTCGAATTTTTGCTGTAACACAAGTAATGATAACGGTAAGAATACAGGTTTTAATGCCAATGGTAAGAATACAGATTTACCCTTTTCCTGTTATTTATAGTATTATTATTATTATTATTTTTTTTTTTTGCGCTTGAAAACTATAATGACTTTTCCTCTTTCAAAAAGGCACTAGGTTTTCTGACTTAAGACGAATTTTCAATTTCAATGGTCTGAAATGGTCACTTGAAACATCACTTTTGATATGAATTAAGACCACATTTATTTTTCTCCAATTTTTCTATTTCCATTTTTTTGTCTCTTGTTGATTTATGTCTTTTTTGTGTCCTCCTTTTCGAAATTAATCATTAGTGCTTTTTTGGGAAACTGTCATTTTTTATTTTTAAACAATTAGATCGAATATTAATATTATTAAAATATATTTTATTAAACCTTAAATTCTAAACTAAATCTTTTGAGCTCTTACCACTGTTATTACTCTATGAAGTACTTTTCTCAAGTACTCTTTTCAAATACTTTTCTCATTTGGCAAATTTAAATATTTAAAGAAGTATGGAGCTAAATTTTTTCCACATATACTCCTATAACCACACATATTTTTGATCTATACTGCATTTGAAAATTTAGGAAGATTTTCAAAAGTGGTGTGCGAAGGTAACTCTGAAATATTTGAGACAGGTCTATTATATCACAAAAAGTAAAAAATCATTCTTTAAAAACATACAAATGTATTATAGCGTAATGGACCACTGAAATTCCGAAGAAAAAAGTATCCCAGTAATGTACCCACTGCACTGAATACTGACAGATTCAAAGATCCAGTATAAGAAGCTTCCTGCCAACATTGGTAAGGAGGACACTCAAGGAAGAGCCGATTTGCTGTTGCCCTTGCTGCTATCTTGACAATGGTGTAAAGCTTAAATCATCTTGGTGTCCAGGTTTATTCCACCTGTTGATATCATCATCAGCGTTGTTGTTATACCGCTAGCTCACATATATATACACTCAAGAACCAAAACATTATGACCACCTGTCAATAACGAATTGGCCCACCTTTGGCGCGCAAAACAAGCTTAACCCGGCCTTGGCATGGATGCCAAAGTCCTGGTCGGAGATAGATTGTACCAGATGTTTAAGCAACTGTCACGCAAATCCGAGATATTTTGAATTGGTGGTCTTGAACTCTGGGCCGCCTCCAGGACATCTCAAATATGTTCTATCGGATTGAGATCCGGTGATTTAGGCGGCCAGGACATTAACTGGAATTCAGCATCATGTTCCTGGAACCATCCAAATACTTATTTTAGCCTTGTGACAAGGGGCGTTGTCCTCTGTTGGAACATTCCAACAGTGTCCGCTGAACAGTGTGCTCCGATACTATCTTACTGGCCCCTGCATTGTATCGGGCTGTCAGCTGAGCCACTGTCTGTCTCCGGTTTTGCTTCACCATGCGAGAGACAGTCTCCGACGACCCTTTTTCTTTGATAGCGTGTGGACGTCCAACACCATGTCGTCTACTGCTGGTTTCACCAACATCCATCCACTTTGCATAAGTACTACCAACTGTAGATCGCGAACAACCCACGAGTCGGGTAGTTTCGCAAATACTTGTTCCGGAGCCTTCTTCGGAGCCATTACACCGCCCTCTATCAAAGTCGCTTAGATCCGCAGCCTTTCCTGATGACACAGAAGTAAGTGAAAGAATGATCTTCAGACTCTCCAGCAGCAGTTAAATACCACTTCCAATTCGATCACGTGCCTTCCACGTCATCCAGGCAAGTTCATTGCAAAAATGTAGGGGTGGTCATAATGTTTTGCTCTTGAGTGTACATATATATATATATATATATATATATATATATATATATATATATATATATATATATATATATATGTGTGTGTGTGTGTGTGTGTGGTGCGTGTGTGTGTGTGTGTGTATGTGTGTGTGTGTAAGTGTGTGTGATTTTTATTACAATGAAGTATTTGAAGACTGCTTGAAAAAATGATAGAAGGGATGTAGTATAATGGTTTAGAACATGCAGAATATTATCGAAAATTTTCAATGATAGCTATACTACATCTACCTGTTTTTGATGCTTCGGTGCAAAGCCTATCACCATTCCCATTAAGTGTCAGCCTGGCTAAAAACCAAATCTATTTAAGTTAATATCTTCAACTATACTTCATTTTAGAAAAGAAAATCAGAATAATTTCTGATATGAGAAAAGCTTATTTTTGCTGAGATCTGCCAATAAATATGATAGTAATTTTTTTTAAGATTTCTGTTGGAAAAAGGAATGAAGTGAATTCCGCACGATTAGTTTTGGCTTAAACTGCAATACTTTTTGTTCAAGATGGCAAAGCATTTTCATCGTGTAAAAGTATGAACCACCTCTCAAAACTGTAGCTGATAAACTTAGGGGCTTCATTTTACCTTGGACAATTTTTATAATTTCAGTCAGCTCAGAAGAGGAGGTTGAATTATTTATTACAAAATCAATAGAATTACAGATGCAAAATTTGATCAAAGAATTTTGGAGAATAAAATCGAATAGTTGATGCAAATAATGCCAAATCTATAAAAGTGTCGGGTCTATTATACGACATTCAAGAAGATACATATTGTTGTGGTTTAAAAAATATATATGTTTAGTTGATTTTATTGTAACTAGATGAGTATATTTATTAAGCAAAATATTAATTATCTTTTATTCTCAGTCTAAAAATATATTTGCAGAAAAGTTAGACATGAAAATTAAGTTGGGAGTCATAATTGCTTTTTACAAAGTCAGTTGAATTAACTGACAATGTAAAAAAAGGAGTTCTTAAAAACGATCTATGAGTTGCCTATGTTATTATCTCAAAAAGAGCAACCTTAAACATTTGTCTTACTTTCACTCTCCGCATCTCTTGTGACGCTTCAAAATATTCATTTGCTATCATGGTTTATGAATGGTGATGAATTAGATACGGTATTGTAGCAAGCAGAGGTCAGAATAACACTTATTAAAACGACTACTTGGGGCTAAATTATGTTTTATTTATCAAGGAGAATGATTAAATTAAAATTTCAATATTATGGAGAAGATTCATTTATTATATTGTACTGATTAAAGAAGAATGATAACTGAAATTATATGTAGATGCATTCAAAAATATCGAAATTTGGCAGGTATTGATATTTCGCTAGTATTTCTAGTCTAGAAAATCCTTCTGATTTAAAGAGGTTGCTAAAAAAAGTTGGGAAAGGACTGCAATGGCTTATGAAATCTGAAGAGGAATGACTTCAATCCAATCTTGTTGATGACAAAAAAAATTACTTTTAGAAAGCGACACAATAGCATGCTTTTTACATTTAACGAGATTACAAATTCATAGATATTCCTTTGTTTTTCAAACATTTTAAGAATGATGGTCTGGATGATGAAATCTATAAAAATTCACGGGTCGGCAAGAGATTGAAGAAAGAGATTGAGTGTATTTTAACTGAGAGCATCAGAGAAAACGATGGAAAAATTAATCGAATGAGAAATATCTTATGAAAAATTATTGAAAGACTCAGATTAATTAGTGTTTAAGATTCTATCTTCCGTTTACTACCTAGAAGACGTAATATTGTTGAACGAATCATATTAGACTTGTATTTGGGGATGTGCCATGTAGGTTTAAAATTTTTTCGTTGCCAAAATTAAGATACAGATTCTGTTACTTTAAGAGAAAAACAGTATGTAAAGACTTTTCATGGTTCTTCAGATGAAAACAACAGGAACGGCAATCGAAGAAAAGACAACAAAAGAATACAATCTGATGTCATATTACCAGAAAACAGATGCGGCTACTTTTTTTTTTTTTTTTAATATCTCTGAAGAGGATTTACCAGGATCCTTAATTCAAAGTTAAGTGGTCCTTTTCACATGCTCTGTGTACACTATCACTGCTGCTACTACTACACTTCCTCACATCACTGTGCCACTAAATAATTAGTATTCACATAAGAATATTAAGAAAAATGAAAATTAAAAATTTATATGCATACTGAATAGAATAACAAATTGCTTCAAAATTAGTTTACACTAAATATACACGCATTAAATTATTTTTATAACGTAATATTGCATTATATATATAAATATATATATATATATATATATGGAATTTAATTTTCTTTTTAGGTTTTCTTAGGTTGTCCTTGACATCTGTGTAAAATTTAACGTCAAAAGATTCACTAGTGTTTGAGTTACGCTTGGCTATGTGAGACACTAAAAATGACTTCAGCCGATTTTGAAATGCGCTGAATTAATTGAGGAAAGAATTTGCATTCAATTTTGTTTGCGGAAACGTAGCAGAATGTTGCAAGAGGCATTCGGTGAACATACCTCTATTGGCTGGGAAGGAAATATTTACAAGGGGTATAAGCACGCAGAAAAGCGTTGAAGACGAAGAGCGCTCTGGTCAGATCATCAATCTCAACCTACGAAGCTCACGTCCTAAAAAATTAAAGATTTGATGTTTGCAAACCGTCGATTTTAGAGACCTTGCTGATGATGTTGGAATTTCAAAGGATCGGTCAATTCCATTTTGGACCTCAAACGCGTCAAATCTCGATTGGTACCAAAAACACTTAATTTTTGGAAAAACATCGTCGCGTTGAAGTGTGCGAAACAATGCTTTGACTATCAGGCCAATTTGAAATGCATCATAACTGGTGATGAGACTTGTATTAATGCTCACGACCCGGGAACAACCGATCAATCGCTCAAAAAATCAGGTCATGTTGATTTTTTCTCCGATTACCGTGGCGTGGTGCATTGTGAATTTCTTCCGCCAGGACAAACTGTCAACAAGGAATAATATTTGAGCGTTACGCGTCGTTTGCGTGAAGCTATTCGCGAAAAAGAGGCCACATTTAGGAAAAGACAACACTTGGTTTTGCATCAGAATAATGCGCCAGCTCACACTGCATGATTCTTCGTGACTTTTCTCCAAGAATGAAACCCATATCGTTCCACAACAATCGCGTATTCACCGTGCCACTTCTGGCTATTTCCTATACTCAAATGACCACTCCGGGGACACCGTTTTGAGTCGATTGAAGAGATTCAACGTGAATATTCGCTCGCTTTGAAAGCCAATGACTTTTCAAGCGTGCATTGATGATTGGAAAAAACGTTGGCATAAACACATTGTGTCCGGAGGGGATTACTTTGAAGGCGATGAAATAAACTTGGAAGAATAAATAAAGAGGCTTTGAAAAATAAAAATGTCTTTACTTTTTGGGCACTGTAGTATATATATATATAAACATAAGTAAATTATTTTATAAAATAAAATTACCTTAATTACGCATAATATAATACACGCATTCTCATACAGACTAAATGTAAAAAAATTGCAGAAACCTGTTAGATTGCAAAAAGTGACAATTTGATACATAGTCTGGATAATTAAAGTTTCATTTTAAAAACAAAATTTAACATTCTTCAATTTCGAGTCGAGATCCCTTTGCATTTTTGCAACTTTTGTAGACAATATTGGCTTTGGAAGGTTTCTTCATATACCATCATAATGTAAGGACAAGTGATGGAATAGTGGAGAGAATTAATTACATCTCCACAGGAATAAAAGCTTCGAGTCTTTCAAGAATCTTTGTAGGTAAGAAGGAAATGGGACATGCACTTTAAAGTGCATGGTTTTCTTGCAAAAGGCTTGCAAATGCACTGCAGGAGGCAATTGATAATTAAATACCTCATCTGCTACCAGATTCTATATTATTGGTCCACTATAAGAATCTTAAGGACAACCTTCAGATTGTTCCCAGAATATTGGTTTCACTAGTTTGAGTTGCAACTAATCTTTTGAGTTAATGTGTCCAAAGATTTTCTGTAGCATCTGTAGGTTGGATGACTTTTTCATTCTATTTCGATTCAATTACATTTTTTGTTATCAAATGCACCTTTAATATCTAACGAAATAATTTATTATGTGTAGTTGTTGTTATGTTGTAGCTTTTAGCTTTTGAACTATTTGTATCATTATTTTGATTTCTTCTTTAATATATAGAGGATCTTTAGAAAACTGATAGGATAGATTTTTTTCCAAAAGCTTCTTAGCAAATTTCTTTGTTACTCCCACTTTCTGATACATCTAAAGTTTAAAAAAATCAGATGGAGGAAGTGAAGTTTTAAATGTCACCTTTAAAAGTTTTTCCACACTTGAGTTTTGCATGGAAAATCTTTCTTATAGGGTTACTCTTGCTTTGGAGTAAGTGGAAATATATTTTTCTTTTTCAACCCCTTCCAATTATTGTATTCTTCTTCTAATAGAATTTAATTGATTTTTCCTATTTCTAGTTGTGACTTCCACCAAGTAAAAGGTTTACATTTTTTTTATAGTTTTGATTCTATATGGTTTAGAGCATGCTTTAACAATGTCTTTTTAAAGAATGTGAGTAGCTTCATTTATTTACTAACATTGTTCAGCGTGGAAATTAAATTGGGAAAAGATGGAGAGAAGGTATTAAAGAAAGTTTTATTTCCCCGTTTTTAAGTTTTAACTTGTTTAAATGTAATAATTTCCTTTCAGAATAAATAGTGGTTCTGATGTATTTGAGTTTCTTCCTCTAGAACTTCCCACTCATCTGGAGGCCAACTCTGTTGCAGAGAAAGAGTAAGATCTGGCCATTCCTTACTATTGCGATGCACAAAGTTGGCTCTGATTCTCTGTTGTTTAATAAGTGGAAGTTGTTACTAACAAACTTCTTGCATCTTCTGAATTGTAACCCCAACAAGTGCCGTGTGCATTTAGGTCTGCTCCATTGCATATTTTCTCCCTGACTGATCGAAGAAATGGAATTGTTAATCTCATTTAATGTCATTTGGAGATTATCGTAAAATAAACAATAGCCTGAAATTATAATAAGAGATTGATTGTTATCTGAAATTTTTATTGCCACTACATTCCTGCTTGTCCCTAGAACAATTGTATGCATGGGATAGCGATCTCCAGTATACATTTATTCTGTGGTAATTTTACAATAGTCTCCTAATGAATTTTATGCTTCATTAAACTTTATTGCTGAAATGAATTCTATTCTCAAATAATCTGGAGTTCAATTAAATTTTTTTTTTACTAAAGTTAGCGATTTAATCGATAAATGCAATTCTAAAATTTTAAGACTACGAATAATCTCCCCTCAAATACCGGATGATTTGGGCCATTCACAGGTTTCGGGTTCGAGTCCCGGCGGTGCCATGGATGTTTGTAGTGGTTTGGAATCCACTTTAAATCGTAGGTCCCGGTCTAACACGATCGTAGAGCGTTGTGGAGAGTGACATATTAAAAATAAGGAAAAACTAACTGTTCATATATATAGTGATTAGGGGATTATAGTCCTTGTTGCTTCACATCCCCATATACCACTTCATTCTACATAAACCAGATGATTTGCTTTTTTTTTCGAAAAGCAATATTTGTACCATTTTTAGATCAAGTGTTGAACCAATTGAAGTTTATCAGTTAAAAGATTATATTATTAAAATTTGATGCATTTTCCCGAATAACGATAAACTCATAAAAAATGTTGCATAATTTTTTATTTTGTGTAAATTTTATAATATTTCAATTAGCAACTTTTTTTTAGAAAGTATATTAAAATTGGGTTTCCACAATTTTTCTAAAATTTCAATACGCAGAAATACAATTGAAACATTAAGTGAATGTTACAAGAATATATATCCTATCATCCCTTCTTTATTAAAATATGCCAATCTACTTGTGACATCTTTAGTAAATAAAATTATTTCGATATTGCTAAAGCTGAAAACATATTTGAGAAACCTAATAGGACATAGTTCACATAACTATTTGAGAAACATTAGTAATATAGAAGTTGACATAAATGATGTAATCAATTACCTGGGAAATTAAAAAAGAATAAATTTGTATTTATTTATTTATAAAAAAATTTCAAAAATTAATTTTTAATTTTTCCTTCATTATTTAGTTTGCTCTCTTATTTTGTGTATTTAAAAACCAAATGAATGTAATGTAAATTTATTATTAAAATAGTAACTAAAATCAGAATTCAGACTTTAGACACATTTCCTAATGTTTAGTACGACCTACTATGTTTCTCAAATGGTTACACTTTATTATGTCAAACCACCCTCCCCCTCCCAAGAGAGAAATCTATGTATCCAGTATTAAATCACTTTTTATACTTCTCACAATTATATATTGTCATCTCAGTTTGTGCATTACTACAAATTCTACCTATAAAGAACAAAAAATTTATTAAGTATCAGCGTCAGTTTTTGTAAAACTCAAGAATTGAGTTATATTAATTTTGATTGCAGATTAGAAGAAAATCTATTAATTTTGATTCGTTAATTTTTATTGTAGGTTAGAAGAAAATATATTATATGTCATTTTCAATTACATAATTCAAATACGTCATCATATTTAAAAAGCTAAATAAGTTGTACTTATTATTTCCGATATATTCGCTGCATATGCAAAATTTAATTCGTGACCATCCAAAATCAATATTACCAATAACGGTTGACTATTTTTCATATTTTTGACCAAAAGGGATATTTCCAAGACCTGAAGACAGGAAAATAAGTCTGATTATAATAAAATTGATCTTTATTTAAAAAAAAAAAATAATAAAACTGCAAAAGTCTAATCTATGAATATTAATTTACGAGATTTCGTGCTCTAATACACTTTTGATAGAATAAAGAAAATTTCTCTTGCAATAATTATTAATTTCTCAAAAATTCTTTTGTAATGAAATCATTTGTTTCCACTAGTGGATGACCTTAATGTATATCGGCATTATGATCTTTAATTATAAAGGAAAAGTTTTTTTTTTTTTTTTACTATTGGTACACGTTTAGCATGAAAAAGAAAGTAAACACCGTTACAACCAATGATTAGTAATGAATATGCACCTCCGGAGAAGCTATTTATGTGGCCCGTAACAGTTAAGTTCAGTGTTTTTTTTTACATCCGAACCCGTTACCCAGATGAAGTCATTGGTTAATTCAGTGTTTAAAAAGCTCCTCCCTTTCTATTTGTCTCAAGCAGTTGGTTAACAGCAAGGTGTTTCTATTTCGGTATCAAACTATTTAAGTTCTGTTCCGGCTGATTGTGATAAAACAGAAAAGCCCAAATTTGCTATCGAAACATTTTTCTTATCAGAGATTTTAAAAAAGCGATTGATTGTCAGTGGTTGTGGTGTGTATACATATGATATTTTCATTAAAGATCATGAATCACATTAATTCGATTGATGCAAGTAAGTTCTTGTTGTTTTTCATTTTTCCTAGTTGGTATATTTTATACGTGTATACATATTATATATTTCTGATGTTTTATTGTTTGTGGTATCGACTTAATATAGATAAAATAAAAGTATTTTAAAAATAATAATTAATTAATTTTAATTTTAAAATAAATATAAATAATAAATAAATGAAATTGGGGGAAGTTTTGAGTTGGCAATTCATAAATGTTATTGATACTCATACGATGTCATTGTGATTGTAAGAGTGCAAGTTAGTCTATTAATTACAAGTAGCAAGTAATTATTTATTATTATTTATTGAATTATTAGTAGTTATTTATTATTTAATGAATTATTAGTAGTTATGTATAATTTATAGAATTATTAGTAATTATTTATTATTTAGGAATTATTAATAGTTTTTTCATCATTCATTGAATTTCCTATGTGGCTATTTCATTTTTTTTTTTGGACATGTTTGATAAACGACAGACGGTTGAAGATTAAATTTAAAAGATAAAAATTCAAAAGTTTCTTTTAATGGAATATATATATAATTAGATATACATATTCATACACATTCATTCAAAATTTTTGCATTTTCTCTTATAGTATAAGTGTCAATATTTCTGCCACTATTATGATAAATAAAATGTTAAAAGATTGCTAACTACCCCAAATTGAAGTTATTACTGTTAGATTTTAATTGTGTGAGATATATTTGGTAGAATAAGTTAATAAATGCGGTTTTAAAGTGGTTAGGATAAGTTAATAAAGATATATTAAAATTGTTTAAAAGAAAATTTTTAAATCAAGGTTGAGAAGGATTGAAATATGAAATTTTCATAATAATCAAATAAGTATAAAAATTTTTCATCAATACAAAATATATCAGTATATATAATTATTTAATTTAAGATTCAGAAAAATGACTTTCAGTAGAATTTATGACTTATATTTCTATGGAAAATTTTTAGAGAATTATATTTTTCAGACTTTTCTTATTAATTTGAAGTAAAAGTTTGATTTTGTTACGATCATTGCGAGATCTTTCTTAATAATTCGGTTCATTAATTAAAAAAAAAATATTTTTAATTTTTTCCAACGTTAAAATTTCATTATATTCATGAATATAATATATATTTTGCATAAAGAACACCTTAAAAGTTAATACATGTGAAATGATATTTTTGGATCAATTGAATCATATTTTAAATAATCACATATTTTAAAAGTTAAAATATTTTTCTTTATCTATAAAACAGTTCTTCAAAAGTGTTGCCAATATAATAAAATTCAATTACATTGCTTATAATTAAATTGCTTATATTACACACGATTTAAATATGCTTTGAAATGTTATATTGTTTTGAATATCATCTTTAAAAGATGTTCACACATTGATTTAAGAAAAATATGCAGCTAAATTCTTAAAAAATAAATTAGTTTTATATGTGGCATGGCAGAGAAAGTTTTCTTCTGCTTTCAGTATGATTTCTAAAAAAACTCGAAGAGATAAAATACATTATACTTCATTTGTATTAACTATAATTTTGAATATACATTTATTTCAAGGAATTTTTCATACTTTAATAATTTAGATTTTTAAGATACCAGAGCGAAACATCATTTTAACAGATTATTTTCTGAATATAGGTGTAAATTGCCTTTTTCTTATTTATTTCTAATTATTTAAGAAGTTTCATTGGCAAAGTGGTTTTTACATTAAAATTTGTAATAAAAACACATCCTAAAACATATGCTACAACAATTTCATTCAATATAGGTATTCAAATTAATATGGAAATAAATTTAAATCTTATTAAACAAATTGAAAATATTAGCAAAAAAATTAAAAACGAATTTCTTAAAACGTATTATTTGCAAAACCTAATCTCTAAAATTGCAAGTGTCTTTGCAATCTTTTTCATCTTGAGGAATAACTTATGTTTGAAAAGGGATTAATTGCACCACTTGAGGAATGAAACTACAAAAAAAGCCTTAATTTTGGTAAACAAATCCATAAGAATACAATTTACTAAAATCCAGGAATATTTTTTAAAAATGTTTTACAAAAATAAAGTGTTAATTATGAAAAATTTGATGTATTTTGATGAATAGCAACAGAACGAAAAATGCAATTAAACAAAAAATACTATGAGAATTTCACGTTTCAAATTTTTGAAAGTGTTTGTATTTTAAAATAAATATGTTAAAATTGGAAATTATTCTTCAATTTCCATTTCTGAATTTCTGTAGCAGCTTGATTTCTAACTTTCTGCAATTACAGATTGTTGAACATCGAAGTAAAAATAGAATTTTTAAAATTTAAATATGATAGCGATTAGATTAGTTTTATATAAAATTTAAAACAATTTTTTTTTTTGGAAAAAAATATATATTAAAATTATTATTGATGTAAAAAGCCATTATTTTATGAGGAGGCTTTTTTATGAGGAAAAAACATTTTTTTCCTCATAAAAAGAATTAACTTAACAAAATGTTAATATCAGAAAGGAAATATAACATATTGTGCAATCACCAACAAATATTTGGTGAAAATTAATTAAAACGACAGTAAGCCTCAGCATAAAATGTAGAAAAATAACTTATAATTGAAAAGTAATAATATAGGAAATAAATAACACCCTACTGCTGCTTATTTAAATGAATATGCTTTAACAAAAGTTAATTATTACAAGGGTTCACAGTTGCATGTTAGTTAACTTATTTTTCTATTTATCTATTGTATCGCATTAGTTTAATGAAAGACATTTTGTATTTTATAGAAAGTTATTTGTAAAATGTTAAAAAACGAGTTTTTCTTTTCTATTAAAAAAAGAAACTTTTTATGGTTTCCTTCTTTTTCCAAATTATTTGCATGAAAACCATATTCATAATAATATATTTATAAAGCATATTATATCCAGCTTACTATAATGATCTTGAGGAATAAAAATTAATGTCTGGTATGCATCTATTTTTACAAATGCAAAATAAATTTACCAAATATTGCGAAAGACAGCAACAGAGCCAAAATACAAAAGCAACAATGATATTTTATATTTACATAAATGAACCTAACTAAGATTATAAAACATTTGCGGAAAATGAAGTCTCAACACTAAGAAGAAATGAGTTTAGAAGAATTAAATTTAAGAAAGCATTTGTGAGTGACTGTGACATACTTAAACGATTAAAATTTGAAGGTCACATGTTAAAATAGGAGCGAGAATAATTTCAAATGTGAAATTGTGGTACATTAATTCTGTAGATTTTGCATTTTTTCATGCAAACATTCAAACATTATGCATTCTGTCGTACAAGTATTACATATCATTTTGTGGGATTGAATTCCATGCCTGTTGCATTTGGTGAGTCAAATCAGCAACAGTCCGTGCTGATTGTGGATGCTGCTGCATTTGTCGTCCAATATTGTTCCATACGTCCCATATCTTATATACGAAAATTGTATAAAGTGGAATTAATAAACGGAATTAAACCGGATTAAAATGAAATAATTTGACAGTAACGTAATAAAACTTCAAATATCATATAATTATTAATTAGTAACATTTTTAAATAATTACAAATTGAAATTAATTCATAAGGGATTCGCTGTCTATTAACTCATTATTTTAATAAGGAATAAATATTTTCAAATATTTTCTTATAAAAATCCTACTAATATTTTATTAGTCTTTTATAAATAGAGTCTTCTTTTTATAAGAATGACGTAATTATTTTATTTTTTTTTTTCAAATATTCTTATATTTTGCTCTTATATTTTGTTCTTATAAAAAATGCAATTGATACTTAAATACATTCACTTATGTTTTATTATATTTTAGTTTCAGTCTACGTATTTATTAATTTAATGTTTTTATAATCGCTTTATACTGTCTTTTTTTGGTGTTTCTGATTCAACGATTTTTTTTATTTTTATATAACATTTAAACTTTAAATTAAACTGTTTATTTATTTTCAAATACTAGATTTCGTGATGGTACGAGATAAACAAATTCACTTACAATGAATATTAAAATAACTTTTTTTAAAGCTTTCTGAAATCGATTTTTGTAATTTTAAAATGTTTTCTCAACAGAGTTTGCTAAAATTATTATTTTATAATTATTTTAATCTAACCCGCATAATGCCCTGGTTTGCTACAAGGCAAATTAAAAAAAAAAACCTTGAAACATATATTTTTTATCATAAAAAGTAAAATGTTATTTAAGACAGAATAAGGCTTAAATGCTATTGTTGAAAAAGAGACTAAAGCGGTAACTTTCATATTACATTACATTATATAATTCATTACATAATGTAATGGAATGGAATCATTCTACATTACTATATGTAATTCTATTGTACATTATGCAATGGAAGTTTTTCGAATCCCAATATGTTTGAAATCACCCAATATTTCTTCATATATTTAAAATGATAGAATAACAGTATAATAAGGAAGGATTTATTATTAGCTAAACAAAAACTGTCCTTTAATATATTCATAAAAAGTTTTAAAAAATTAAATTTAAAATTTTGTAAGATATTAACATTGATTAGAGGTTTGATGAATTTTATTAATCTAAATATATTATTTATAACAGGATATATAATAATTATCTATTATTTTATAAGTGTATCATGATATTTTCTGGAGATATTATGATAAATAATTAAATAAAAATACCATTTCCATTTTAAATAATAATCACTATATTTCATAGTTTATAAATCTATATTATAATTTTACTTGTCGTTTAATTTTACGCTTTATAATTTCAATTGCCTTTTATTAAATATTTAAATAAATATTATAATTTTTTTAAATCTTAAACTGAATTGTAATATAATTTTTAAATGAAAACGAGTTGCTAGTTAAAAACAATTGTGTATTACCACTATATGTATTTAAAGCATTTAATTTTTGGGACGGATTTTAATTAAAAAAAAAATTATACATCAGAATGCATATACTATTTTGAAGGTGCGTATTGTAATATTATAATTTTTTTGATATCAATAAAATCTCAGTATAAATCTTTTTACATTAAAAATTTGGTATATTTTGTTATTTGTCGAAAAAATGTTTCACATTTGATTGCAATCAAATACACATACTAATTATACAAAACCATGCATATAAAGTAAACGAAGTTAAATTTACATTTGTATTTCATACACTTACAATCTAACACTAAAAATGCTTTTTTTTTCTCCGTTTCCTGTTCTAACTATCTGCTCTTAATCAAAATTCACGAGAAAATTAAAAAAAAAAAAAGGTTGTGGTTAATTTATCACACATAAATTCGTATGATGCTAATTGAATGTTAAGAAGAGACACTTATGTAAGTTGTCGCATTAAAGCCCATCCAGACGAAGTATATAGTATATCAAAACTTATATAGTATATAATTTTTTTTTCATAATGTTATTTAATATTTTACTGTTTTTAAAAATATTCCCAAAATTTAACTGAAATTGTTTTTCAGTTTGGAAAAAAAAAAACTTCTTTCAACAGGTGCAAAAATTTAAAAAATATTAATTCGGATGTTTATTAAGCGAAAGTTTCATTTATCATTAGGGAAAGTCAATTTTCCAAAACTTTTAATCAGATCTCTACACACACTTATCATTTATTAATTATGTAATGCTGAATCGATGGCTCGAAGAAATTTTAGTTTTCATGAAGGAAAAATTTCAAATTAGGGGTTGATTAACAATAATAATTGATTTTGTTAATGAATTGCATTGTCACATATATTAGTTTACTATCGATTCATTTATATATATATATCACTACAAAAATGGTTAACGGTAATCTATCTAATATCTAATTATTATCAATTACAAAAGTTAATCATGGTGTCCACTTTTATTTATTTATTTATTTGGGGAGGGGGACGCAACTACTGTTATCTGGCTAACTACTGTTGTACATACTGTTCGAAACATGTCTACAGTATTCATTCTTCCTTTGTTTCTTTATTTCATACACTGCCCCTAAAATTTCCTCCTCATTTCATCAAGAAATCTGTCCTCAGAGATGTTTCCCACATGAAAACAACGGCACAGACCAGAGTACAGTGCTTACTTCCGGGTTTTTATTTATTTATTTATTTTTTCTGAAATCATTCATTAAAAATCATTCAACTATAATTATTTTCCTACACTTGCTGTTTTAGAGAAGATAAAATTTCCTATTATTTTTCATGATCACAATGTTTTTGTAGTGTGAATAGTAAGCGCTGTAGGGTTTTTTTTTTCCAACGTCATAAAAAACGCATAAACAACGTGTGGTTCCCCCTTTCCCCAAAAAAAAATAAACCAAAGGAACATCTTTAATAGCTTTTATATTTATCATTAGACTTAATATAATAAGTATTGTTAGAAATGACTGGAAGGAACAAATAATGCAATGTAGTTTATTAACAAAATTAATTAGCATGGTTAATTAACCGCTAACTCGAGGTACGTTATGGAAACAGAGATTTTTAGCGCAATCGATTCGTGAATGGGAAAAATAGTAAATCTACAATTTTGTAACAAAATTTCCATAACTTTTTAAAAAATGCAAAAAAAAAAATAAATAAATAAATAAAATAAAATTCTGTAATAATTTTTAAATCGTTTTAGTGTATAATTGAATAATATAATACCATATTCATTTGAGATGATTACTAAGAGAAAAAAAAAAAAACCACTTAATTCCATTGAAAAACGTTTGTAAGAAGTAATAAAAACAATTCAAATTATTCTTTTAAATAATAATGATTATACTCCTTTATTATCTTATTTTTAACTATGCCATCTGAGGGGTTTTTCTTTTTCACCGTGTCACCCATTCCGATATTCCTATATTTTCTTTTTTTCAGTGCCGCATGCAATTAGAAAACGATTTGATAACAGTATATATATTAAAAACAAACATGTCTGCAGAACGATGAATAATGAGCAGGAATAATTATGAAATACGGAAACCTTAATTAAACCCTATAAATTTAATATTGAATATTTTGTACCAATTAAGTTTACAACAGAAATTCAATGAAATGAAAATTAATATTACCAGGATATGGTGAAACAAAATGCGAATCTGAATGTAGCAAGTAGAATCACTTATAGTACAGTTAATTATTCTTTTTGGAAGTACTAAATATACAAATACAAAAATTAATTAAGTACCTTTTTAAAAGATGAGTTAAAAAAATTCTACATTTAAATTTATAATTTAAAAAAAAATATATACTTTTTTTCATTATGATATCCGATTATTGCTTTTCTATATTTAATACCTAATGGCTCATTTACATTTAAAATTATTGTTGAATTTATTTATTTTATTATTAATAATAAAATTATCACATTTACTCATAGTAATCAATTCATTCTTTATGTTCAATATTTTAATTTTTTTTAAGGTAGACAAAAGGAAAATAAAATGCCATGAAAATGTTATATGAAAGAAAAGGATTTTAGACTAAAATTATTATTTTTAATTGTTATTTTTTTAATAAAAGTGTTATAATTGAAGAATGAAAAAAAGTATTCTTATAATTTTTTTTACTAAGTAAAAAGAACAATTTCTAATGAAATATATTATCCTTTTAAATAATTACGTAGTATGAAGTTTACAAAATTTATTTACAATTTACGTTTATTGTAAAACTGTCTAATTGGTGAGGGGTGAAAAGGAGAGGCACAACGTTCTTGTACGACATTTATTACTCAACTGAAAAACGATACATGAAAGAAAACACTTGACAAACAAAAGAGCGCCCTCTTACGGAGAACGAAATATTACATAAGGAATGTACATCCGGTTACGGTCTGAACATGCCGCCCACCTTGAAATAACATTTCAACAATAAATGACTATAAAAGTGTTACATTACACACTAATATACATACATGAAATCAAAGGAGTTGAATGAATATTGAATAGAAATACACTGATTATACAATAAATGCAATGCTACAATTAACATACATTAATAAAATTTAAACTGGCAACATACATAATTTTGTGATATTTCTTTTAAATGTGCCATCTGCTGTTTTGATGGTTACAACCCTAACAATATTATCAAGACCAGGGTGTAATTGTATTATTCTACCCATTTTCCATTTAGTTGGGGGCAAATTATCATCTTTAATGAGACACAGATCATTGATTTGAAAATTTTTAGTTGGTAAAAGCCATTTTTGGTCTTTGTTGCAAATCGACATAGATATTCATTGTGCCAACGTTTCCAAAATTGTTGAACCATTTTTTGAATAAGTTGTCATCTAGTAAGATATGAGATTTTGACTCAATGTAATTTGGCTCAGGAATACTTGTCAATGACCTTCCAATAATGAAGTGACCAGGTGTTAACGCTGATAGGTCATTTGGATCATTAGAAATTGCTGTTAAAGGTCTAGAATTAAGACAAGCCTCTATTTGTGTTAAAAATGTTTCAAATTCTTCATATGTTAATTTAGCTTCACCAACAACACGTTTTAGATGATATTTTGTTGATTTTATACCAGCTTCCCAGAGACCACCCATGTGTGGTGCACCTGGAACATTTAAATGCCATTTAATACCATTATCAGACAAAAATTGTTTACATTTGATTGTAATTTTTGATTTTGAAAGTTTTTCAAATTCCATGAGCTTACGTTTTTTGCGCCAACAAAGTTAGGAACCGCAATCGCTGTATATATCACTGCATTTGCCTCTGCGGGATATAAACCTCTTGAGAGCTGCAATGAAGGCATCTGCAGAAAGATCAGTTACTAATTCTAAGTGGATGAGCTCTAGTAGTGGAAACAAACAAAGAGAGCTATATATGCCTTAAATGATTTTGAACCTCGACCCTTCGATGCTCTAATTTGGAATGGACAGCGTAGTCTACTCCACAACGCAAGAATGTCGGAGAAGGGAAAATACGTGTAAATTGGCAAAGTCACTCATCATTTGATTAGTTATAGAAGCTCTAATTCTGCAACATTTTACACATTTTCTGATTAAATGTCTAATGACATCTCTAGCACCTATAATCAATATTGTTCTTGGATTGAAGATTGCACAAGTTGTGGACCAGCATGCAAAAATTTCATGATAATGTCTAACACTGAGATGTGCTAAAATGTGCCTTTTTGGCAGTAAGATGGGAGGTTTGTGGCCGTATGCGATATTTGCATGTCGCAAGCGACCGCCCACCCTGAGAATACCTGAATTATCCAAAAATGGATTTAGAGACAGAATTTTTTTGCTTCTGCAAGATAATGCTTGATTTCTTTTAATGCATTGATATTATTAAACACAATAAATTGAACTGATTTGATTAAACACATTTATAGCATTATTAAGTTCACTAGTATTTAAAAAACCAGTTACCTTATCTTTTGAATTTCTGCAATTATTAACAAACCTTAAACAATATGCTGCTACACGTTTCAGTTTGGAAAGGGATGAATATTTCTGAAATAAATCATTTGAATTTGGTAAATGATAGGCTGCAATAGTTGATTGGCTACACAACACTTTCTTCAGTCACAGGATCGTTCAATGTTGGCACAGAAGATTCTGGATGGAAAGAACATTCGTTGTATAGAAATTCTGGACCACACAACCACACTGAGGTAAGTAGTGCTGAAGATGACACACCACGTGTCGCGAGATCAGCAAGGATTTTCATTTCCACTAACATGATGCCACTGGGTAGGAGAAGACAAAGTCTGGATTTTCGCCACTCTGTTGGCCAGGAAAGTTTTCCATCGGCTGGCATGGGGATCCTATCCAGGCAAGTACAATTGTGGAATCCGTATGAAAATGAGATTGCGATATAGGGATGTCAAATGCTTTACAAGTAACTCCATCAATTACTTAATAGAAGTGCTCCACACAATTCCAATCGAGGAAGTGAAATGGTTTTAAGAAGTGCAACTTTAGTTTTGGCTATTACTAGATGAACTTTGATTTGTCCTGTATTTGACACAGAATGACAGTAAATTGCTGCATATGCCTTTTCTGAAGAATCACTAAACCCATCCGGTGGAATTTCTTTGTCTGGATCATGAAATAAGTATCTTGAAATTTTGAAGTCTTTGACAAATAGTATGTCTTGTGATAATGCCTTCCATTCAATTGCAATGTCTGGAGGAACGACTTCATCCCACTGCAACTGATATTTCCACAGTTTTGCATGAGTAGTTTGCTCTGGATTGTGATGGGTGACAACCATCCAAGAGGGTCGAAAGTCTTTGCGATTGTTGAAAGAAGTGTTCTTTTGGTTAAAAGTGCCTTCAAGAAATAATGAGTTGACCTTGAAGGAGAAGACATCTGAGGCTGGATGCCACAGGATACCTAAAGTTTTTACTGTATCATCATCAATGCTCAAAAGAAGCATTTGGTAGACGCAAATCTTCTTGAATCAACTTTGTGAGTTCATTACTAGATTTACGAAATGGAAATTTAACAGCAAATCTGCCTGTTGAATCACGAGAGAAAGTCTGTATGAAATGATTTTCACGAGCTGTTTCTTCTGAGTGTAAGGCTTTTATGTCTGAAATTTCTTCTGATTGCCAAATTTTATCAAGTTCAAACTCAACTGCATTGAAACTAGCATGATTAGATAGAATGGTTTGAGAAATGCCTTTTGTCTTTCCGAGGAATTACCCAACCGAAAATTGATTCTGAAGCAGAGATTCCGGAAACATTTAAATGTCCACTAAGCATAATTTCACCGAACACATCGGCGCCCAAAGGAATACCTATTGGGCCAGGCTGGTGACAGTTGACATCTGGTAACTGCAATTGTTTGAATGTTTTCAAAACAGATGCATCGACTGGACATTGAGGAAGGTCACAGGTGATTTTAGGCATGATTAATGCATAACAGTTATAGATGCGTTTTTGTTAAACTGTGATGTTGTTGCCGAATTTAACCGAACCTGCAACTCTACCTACTTTTTGTGAACTCAAACCGTCTACGCTTATGTTTACTTTAGTGCGATTTACTTGCAATAAATTAACGCTACTCTCTCTAATGAATGAGCCTTGACTGGCTGAATCAATAAGTTGCCCTAGAATTTTGAGGAGTGCCGTTAATGTCTTTGACATAAACAATTGCTGGCCAGGCAATAAAACCGCTTTTGTGGCGGGCACGATTGCATTATTGCTACTAATTGAAGGAAGTTCATTTTCTGTTTGTGAATCAGATTTTGAATCATTTAAATCCTTCGAACATAAAATTGTATTGTGGGGTTTTGTACAGATTTTTTTTAATTCTGCTCGACATTTATCAATCGTATGTGATTTGAATGTTAAGCAATTACTGTATAGTTTTTAAAATTTTTACAGTATCCCATTTTTTCTTTGTGAGGAGTTCAAAAAAACTATCGCATTTAAATAATCCATAGTGTGAGGACTTTTGCAATAAGTGCAAATATTAGCTACGATCTGTGAAGAGTACGCAGAATTATTTCTTACTTTTTTATATATGGTCCCCCTAACGTCAGAAGAAACATCTGGTTTCTCTTTTAACCGCTCGCTAACGCGCGATGAACTTTGACCTCGGGGAAGGAGGGAAGTGTTTTGCTTGCATTAGAACTATTCTCATTCTTTCTGAGTTTCCTTAATTCATCTTTTAACGTAATTTTTAATGAATTTAATTTAGAAAAAAAAAGTTCATGCATTTCCTGTTCATATTTATCAAATTCGTCATCTAAACAAGAACAAAGAATATCATTATTTAATTTATTTACTTCATTATCTAAAAGCATTTTACACGTCATTTTCATGCACTTCAGCCATATGCAGAAATAGAATTTTCTTGATTTTGTAAAATTAGTAATTAATCAGGTTAGCTTACCTTTGATAATTCGCTTGTGTTTTAGAAGATCTTCCATGTTGTGGTTTCGTGACCTTCCGGAATGTAAGTACGATGCTGTGAGTTGCGATGCTACGCACTTTGTTGAGATGCACGATGCAATATGATTATGATGATTTGATTTTGACTATGCGTTATTACGCGCTTTGTTATAGTGTACACTATGGCTTCGTTACACGCACTTTGTTATTTTAGCTCCGTTGAGCAAATATTCGAAAATGGTTGAGTACGAACGCTTTCGTCGACCTCCCCACTCATCTAGAAATATGTCTGCTGGAATTTTGCCTCCGGCTCGACGGACCATCTGGTGAGGGGTGAAAAGGAGAGGCACAACGTTCTTGTACGATATTTATTACTCAACTGAAAAACGATACATGGAGCGGAAAACACCCGACAAACAAAAAGAGCGCCCTCTTACGGAGAACGAAATATTACATAAGGAATGTACATACGGT